>CAKAOH010028483.1:0-49217 GCA_916701665.1 Sebastiscus tertius | reverse complement strand
GTCATTCCAGAATGTCACTCCAGAATGTCACTACTCCGTCTCGATCCTCCATGTCGCTCCTCCATGTCACGAAACCATGTCACAAAACCATGTCGCTCGTCTATGTTTATCCTCCATGTTTATCCTCCATGTTGCTCCTCTGTGTAGATCCTACATGTAAATCCTCCATGCCGCTCTTCCATTTAATTCCTCCATGTAGCTCTTCCATGTCACTTCAGAATGTCCCTCCTCCATCTCGATCCTCCATGTCGCTTCTCCATATCGCTCCTCCATGTCGCTTCAGAATGTCACTACTCCATATTAATCCTCCATGTCGTTCATCCATGTAGCTCCTCCATATCGCTTCTCCAGGTCGCTCCTCCAGGTCACTCGTCCATGTCGACCCCCTATGTCACTCCTCCATGTCGCTCCTCCATGTCACTCCTCCATGTCACTCCTCCATCTAGATCCTCCATGTCGCTCCTCCATGGTTTTCCTCCATGTCGCTCCTCCATGTCACTACTCTATGTCTCAGTCCTCCATGTCATTCATCCATATCGCTCCTCCAGGTCACTCGTCCATGTCGATAATCCATGTCACTCCTCCATGTAACTACTCCATGTCGATCCTACATGTCACTCCTCCATGTCGCACCTCCATGTCACTCCTCCATATCACTCCTACATGTCTCTCCTCCATGTAGCTCCTACATGTCTCTCCTCCATGTAGCTTCTCTAAGTCTTTCCTCTAAGTCTATCCTACAAGTCACTCCTCCAAGTGTATCCTCCATGTCTATCCTACATGTAACTCCACCCTGTCATCCTCCATGTCACTCCTCCTTTCTCCTCCAAGTCACTCCTCCACGTTGCTCCTCCATGTTACTCTAGAATGTCGCTCCTTCATGTCATAACAGAATTTCACTCCTCCATGTTGCTCCTCCATGTCGCTCCTCCATGTCGCTCCTCCATGTCGTTTCTCCATGTCACTACTCCATCTCAATCCTCCATGTCGTTCATCCATATAGCTCCTCCATGTTGCTTCTCCATGTCGCTCCTCCAGGTCACTCATCTATGTCAATCCCCCAGGTCACTTCTCCATGCCGCTCCTCCATATCACTCCTCTATGTCGATCCTCCATGTTTATCCTCTATGTTGCTCCTCCATGTCTTCCATGTCACTCTTCCATGCCCCTCCTCCATGTTTTTCCTACATATCAGTCCTCCATGTGGCTCATCATTGTCGATCCTCCATGTCACTCCTCCGTGTCGTTCCTCCATTTCACTCATCCTTGTCGATCCTCCATGTCTCTCCTCCTTGCTCCTCCATGTCACTCCTCCATGTTGATCCTTCATGTCTCTCCTACATGTCTATCCTTCATGTCGATCATCCATGTCGAAACTCCATGTCGGTCCTCCATGTCACTCCTCCATTTCTTCCATGTCAGTCCTCCATGTCGCTCCTCCATGTTAACCCTCCATGTCAACCCTCCATGTCACTCCTCCTTGTCTTCCATGTCACTCCTCCATTTCACTCCTCTATGTCGATCCTCCTTGTCACTCCTCCATGTTCCTCCTCCATGTCACTCCTCTATGTGCCTCCTCCATTTCGCTCCTCCATGTCGCTCCTCCATGTCGCTCCTACTTGTCACTCCTCCATGTCGATACTCCATGTGATCCTCCATGTCACTCCTTCTTGTCACTCCTCCATGTTACTGCTCCATGTCGATCCTCCATGTCGATCCTCTATGTCGCTCCTCCATGTCACTCCTCCATGTCTTCCATGTCACTCTTCCATGTCCCTCCTCCATGTTGATCCTCCATGTCAGTACTCCATGTCTTCCATGTCACTCTTCCATGTCCCTCCTCCATGTTGATCCTCCATGTCAGTCCTCCATGTCGCTCCTCCATGTCTCTCCTCCATGTCGCTCCTTCATGTCACTCCTCTATTTTGCTCCTCCATGTAGATCCTACATGTTACTCCTTAATGTCAACCCTCCCTGCCCTTCCTCAATGTAACTCCAGAATGTTGCTCCTCCACAACACTTCAGACTGTTCATCCAGAATGTCACTCTAGAATGTCACTCCTCCATGTCGATCCTTCATGTCACTCCTCCATGTCAATCCTCCATTTCGCTCCTCCATCTCGCTCCTCGTCACTTCTCCATGTCACTCCTCCATGTTGCTCCTCCATGTCACTCCTCCATGTCTTTCCTCCATGTCGCTCCTCCTTATCACTCCTCCATGTCACTCATTCATGTCGCTCCTCCATGTCGCTCCTCCATGTCACTCCTCCTTGTCACTCCTCCATGTCACTCATCCATGTCGCTTCTCCATGTCGCTCCTCCATTGCTTCCATTTAATTCCTCCATGTCACTCCTCCATGTCGCTCCTCCATGTCGCTCCTCCTTGTTGCTCCTCCTAGTCGCTCCTCCATGTTGCTCCACATTCCTCCTCCATGTCGATCCTCCATGTCGCTCCTCTTTGCTCCTCCATGTCACTCCTCCATGTCCATCCTCCTTGTCACTCCTCCATGTCCATCCTACATTTCGTTCCTTCATGTCGTTCCTTCATGTCGCTCCTCCATGTCACTCCTCCATGTCTTTCATGTCACTCTTCCATGTCCCTCCTCCACGTCTCTCCTCCACGTCTATCCTCCACATCACTTCTCCACGTCTCTCCTCCATGTTGCTCCTCCATGTCGATCCTCTATATCACTCTTCCTTGCTCCTCGATTTCGCTCCTCCATGTCACTTCTACATGTCGCTCCTCCATGTCATTTGTTCTTGAGGAGAAATGCGTTTTTGAGGTTCTTTTTTTTTTGCGATATAGGCAGTTTTAGGTACTTTAGTGATTTTACATGAAATCAAACTCAGAATGAAGATTTGATGGTTCGTGGCTAGTTAGGGCCGGAGCACCGACAACGTCTGGCCATTGAAGGCTCTATTGAAACTGAAAGAATTCTTCTTCTAATTATTTTTTTTTCCCCCTCCCCCAATGAATCCCCTTTTTGACCACCCCTAAAAGTTGTTAAACTTGGAACATTTATGAGAGGCCATGAAAAATTAGATATTTTAAGGGTCTCGGGCCTGGCTTCTGCAAAATGGCTTGCTAGCGCACCCTAGATAATTGGAAAAATCGAGCCCCTCGCTCCGGTTTCACCTACATGCATGAAATTTGGCAGACAGATGTAACGTGTGGAGACAAACAAAAAAGCCTCTTGGAGGTATGCCCAAAACTTACAGGAAGTCAGCCATCTTGAATTTATTTTTTTAGCGTTTCATTGTCGTGTACTTTAACAAACTCCTCCTACAGATTTGATCAGATCGACTTGAAATTCGTTAAGGACCATCTTAAGACCTTGAGGATGAACATTTATCAAATTGGTGAGTTTTCACTTAATGACCTGACCGTGGCGTGTCGGCCATTTTGAGCTATTTGCCATGAAACAGGAAGTTGTTGTAACTCAACTGTACACAGTCCGATCTTCCTCAAATTTCTCAGACATGATAAGGGTCCAGTCCTGACATGTACATGCAAAATTATACTCATAGCCCTACCCAAAGACTTTAGCCACGCCCCCTTTCATAACTCATGAACCGTTTGTCGTAGAGTCTTATGGGAGGTGTCATATCACTCAGCAGAGAGTGCCTGTTAAATTGGTATTATATCCCCGCCCCCTACACATTAGCCACGCCCCCTTTCATAACTGATGAACCATTTGTCCTAGACTCTTGTGGGATGTGTCATATCACTCAACTGAGAGTGCCTGTTGAATTAGTATGGATATCCCCACCCCCTACACATAAGCCACGCCCCTTTTCATAACTCGTGAACCGTTTGTCGTAGAGTCTTGTGGCAGGCGTCATGGCGCTCGTCAGAGTTTCGGTTTCACCATGCCCGGCGTCAGTCGGCGTACCGCCAGTACCCACAAAGTGCAAGGAGGGGCGAGGGCCCGTTCATCGCTGCTCGCAGCTTTAATTATAAAGTAAAATCTGATTTAACTATGTTCCCTATCAAATACTCATATCATATTGTTTTGCATATATCATATGCGATATATGTGTTTCTGTGAAGAAATTACATCTTTTTCATATCAATCCACTTTTGAGTGTTTCTTGAGGAGATATACGTTTCTGAGTTGTTTTGGGGGAGAAGGACAGTTTAAGCAAGTTTAGTGATGAAAACTAGAATTTTACATGGAATTGAACTCAGAATGAAGATTCAATGACAATTTTTTTAGAAATACTATAATATGACTTTTTCCACTAAATTTTTTGACCTACTGTATCATATTTTTTTCATGAAATTTTTTGACATACAATAGTGTGAATTTTTGATGAAATATTTCGACATTATATACTTGACTGTTTTTCAGGAAGTTTTTTCAAATACTTTACGATGAATTTTTTTCAGAAATTTTTTTCACATATTTTAGTATGAATTTTCTTTCAGAAAATTTTTAGAGACACTATACCATGTCCTTTTTTTATAACATTTTTCGAAATACTATAATATGACTTTTTATAATTAAATATTTCGACATACTATATGCAGACTTTTTTTAAAAGAAATTTGTACACATTACATACTGTGACTTTTTTTCAGGAAATATTTCAAGATAGTTTACTATGAATTTTTTTCAGAACATTTTTGGACATACTATGACTTTTTTTGTGAAATATGTTGACATACTAAACTGTGACTTTTTCATGAATTTCTTTAACATACTCTACCATGAAATCCTTTTCATGAACATACATCATCAACATATTATACTATGACTATTTTCACTAATTTTTTTGACCTACTGTATCAAGACTTTTTTTCATGAAATTTTTCGACAAATTATACTATAACTTTTTTTCACAACATTTTTCGACAATAATGTGACTTTTTTCCCTACATTTTTCAACATTATATACAGTGACTTTTTTTTTCAGGAAATTTTTTGAGATACTATACTATGGATGTTTTTGATAAAGTTTTTCGAAATACTATAATATGAGTTTTATCACAACATTTTTTGACATACTTCACTATGAACTTTTTAATGACATTTTTCGACATACTATACTATGACTTTTTATGATGAAATATTTCGCCATACTATACTATGACTTTTTTTTACAGGAAATTTTCAAGATTATATACTGTGACTTTTTTTCAGGAAATTTTTCGATATAGTATACCATGAATTTTTTTAGAACATTTATTCACCTACTGTACTTTACTATGAATTTTTTTCAGAAATGTTTTCAACAAATTATACTACGACCTTTTTTCACAACTTTTACCGACATACTATGACATTTTTTTCATGACATTTTTTGACTTGCTATATATACTATGACTTTTTTTCTTAAAATGTTTTCGATATGCTATACTATGACTTGTTTTCATTAACTTTTTCGACATAAAAAACTTTATTAATAAACATGCGACATGCTATTCAATTAATTTTTTTCAAAAAGTTTTTCAACATGCTATACTTTTACTTGTTTTGACAACATTTTTGGAAATACTATAATATTACTTTTTTGACAAAATGTTTTGAAATACTATTTTATGACTTTTTCACTTAATTTTTTGACCTACTGTATCATGACTTTTTTTCATGAAATTTTAGGAAATACAATAATGTGATTTTTTTCACGAACGTTTTTTGACAATGAATTTTTTCAGACATTATTTATATAGACATTTTTTGACATTATATACTGTGACCTTTTTTCAAGAAATCTTTCGAGATACTGTACTATGATTTTTTTTCGAAAATGTTTTTCATATACTTTACTATGATTTTTTTTCTGAAAGATTTTCGACATACTATAATATGAATCTTTTTGATTAAATTCTTTGACAAATTATACAATGACCCTTTTTCACAACATTTTTGGACATACAATATTATTAATTTTTTCATGAACTTTTTCAAAATACAATACTATGATTTTTTTTCCAAAAGTTTTTTCACATACTTTACTATGAATTGTTTTCAGATACTTCTTTGAAATACTATAGTATTTTTCGACATATCATACTATGACTTTTTTTTCATGATATTTTTCAAGATGCTATACTATGATTTTGTTTAGTATATCATGAAATATTTTGAAATACTATACAATGACTTTTTTCAGAAAATGTTTCGAGATACTATACTATGAGTGTTTTTCAGAAAGTTTTTTCACATACTTTTCTATGAATTCTTTTCATGAAATTTTTCGGAATATTATAATATGACTTTTTTTCATGAAATCTTCCGTTATATTATAATATGGCTTTTTTCATGACACTTTTCAAACAAAAAATCGATTTATTAGGCGACTCTGTTCCTAGACCTAGACTATTTTATATGCTCCCTAAAATACACAAGGATCCTGACAAGTGGAGTAAACCGTTCATCATCCCACCAGGGCGACCTATTGTCTCTGACTGCAGACTTATCATGAGACTTATCGCACTGCTGAATATAGACTTCTTCCTTAATCCTCTGTCGACATCACACTCCAGTTATATTAAGGACACTTATGATTTTGTCAACAAAGTTAAACAACTCATTGTCCCTGAGAACTCCATTCTGTTCACCATGGACATTGACAGCTTATACACTAATATTGAGACTAAAGAGGGCTTGCAAGCCGCAAAAAACATCTTCCAAAAACATCCCAACAAAAGGAGACCTGACAAGGAATTATTACAATTATTGGAAATTAATTTGACTAAGAACAACCTTGAATTTAATGGGGAATTCTTTATACAGATAAAGGGAACTGCCATGGGTAAAGAATTCGCCCCAGCCTATGCCAACATCTTCATGGCGGAGTGGGAAACTACAGCATTAGCCTCATGTTCCAAACAACCATAATATTATTACAGGTTTCTGAACGATATCTGAGGTGTGTGGAGTCATTCGAGAGAGGATTTTGACGTATTCCTAGCCACTCTGAACAATCATAATCCCTCTATTAAACTAAAATCTTCTGTGAGCATGACTTCTGTGGACTTCCTAGACACCACCACCTTCAAAGGTGAAAAATTCCCACACACATGACATTAAAGTGTTCTTAAAAGAGACAGATACACATGCTCTGCTCTATAAAACCAGTCACCATCCAAAGCACACGTTTGCAGGCCTGGGGCCTCATGTATAAACGGTGCGCATGTACTAAAATGTTACGTACTCTGTGTTTCACGCTCACACCGGGATGTATAAAAATCAACATGACGTAAGAATGTGCGGGCCGTCCTTCAATCTCTGTCATTTGGCAGTGTCAAACTACAAAGTACTGAAACTCGCTAAATGTGTAAAAATAATTTTTCCACTCAACTTACTGAGCTTTGTTTATGATGTGGGATAAAAAAACAACACATATTTCTTAACTAGTTTGCGCATAATGTTTAACATCAGAGAGGCACAACAAAAACACATTTAAACTAATGTCCCAGAGATGACATGCCTTAACCACTGTGCCAAAAACAAAATCGCGTGCTGCACAATATGGCAAACCACCGTGGTGAGCCTGTGCTCCAGGAGCAACAGATGGATGAACCAGACCCTGGCACACCTAACAATGAGCCAAATGCAGCAGCTATACAGCGCCGTTTAGATGAGGTGAGTTGAGACAAACGTTTATTTTTCAACTAGGTCTTTTACTGTATGACTTATCCCACCAAGAACGTCATTCATTCTTTTTAATTTGTTGCATATATATATAGATATAGATATAGATATATCTATATATATCCTTCATTGTATTGCCAATCTCTCTCTGTGACTCCAGCACAGCGTATAGTATATATTTAGTGAGGACGCGGCCAGAACTGCGCCCCTCAGCAGTCGAGGCACCGTGCGCCTTCGGAAGCCTTCGGGAGCCTCCGGGAGCGCACGGTTAGCTGCTGTGGAGACGCGTTGTGTTTGTTACTGATTCCTGAGGAAAGACCATCAAATTAAATATGTTTTCTAGCTTCCACCTCAGTAACAAACACTTAAATTTCACACTCTGTGAAATTCTTCTTTTGTGTTCCTTTTCCAGGAGACAGCATGGCGCGTGTTTATAGTCATTTGCATAGTTATTAATGGGAGGAGACAAGGCGGACCAAGTGGCACGTGCAGCTGCGCTCAATTTCACATTCATTGGGGTGTATAAAGGAAAGGTGCGCAGGAACAGGCGTGCGTACGGTTTTATACATGTGAAAATTTCTGTGCGTACGTACTTTTCCAATTTTGTGAGTACGCATTCTTCCAGTGTGAAAGCTGCGCAGTCTTTTATACATGAGGCCCCTGGTGAAGTCGCAACTACTTAGATTCCACAGAATCTGCACACAGAAGAGGGATTTTAAACTGGCCACAAAAGCTATTCTCAGCTTTGACCACTAGAGGGTACTCAAGGTCTTTTTCAGAAAGGTCTTTAAAACCTTCAGACAGAGTAAACTCATTCTGATCACCTCTCAGCTCCCACTTGTTACCACCTTTTCTCCCTCTTCTGTTAAACTTGTCAGAGTGGTTAGGAATAACTTCCAAAACTTCATCACAGAACCTGAAGTACTGCAGGATACAATATAATTGCAGCCTTCAGAAAAAACACAAATTTACAAGACCTTCTAGTTAAGGCTAAAATTAAGCCAGTTAATGGCCCTAAACCCAGAGGTCATGTTCATATATTTAAACATAAAGATTGGGTATATAACCGGCATAATAAAAACATTTACAAAACTAGAACACAAGGTCATCATAATTCCAGGAACTGTATTTATTTGATTACGTGCAAGAAATGTGGATTACATTATGTGGAGGAAACTGGCAACTCTATTTTGATCAGATTTACTCAACACAGGTATAATATCCAGAATAAGAAAAAAACAGACCCCTCTGGTCCAACATTTCTTGACACATGGATGGGCATCAGTCCAATTCACAGTGATTCACAGCAACCCACAGCAACCCACAAAGAAAACAATTAGAGAAAATATGGATTAGAAAACTTGACACTACATCCTGGGGGTCTTAATGAGAGATAGGGGCCTCATGGGAGGAGCAGTTGATTGACAGTGCACTAATTCTGTTGCTGTTTCCCAATGACAGAATTCAAACTCTCTCTTTCTATAACTAAGCTTTCTATAAGAACTCTGACAAGAAAGTGGAACATACATTAAAAATAAATGTATACTGTACAACTTAAGCAATAATTAATGATAATTTGATTATACTTTGTTCATACAATACAAACACAATGCTCAAACGTAGGCTCATATCTATGTAAATATAAATGTAAAATAAGTCCATTGTGATAAATGATTCAAAAGTAAACAATGTCCTTTAACAGAAAAGTTTAGATGGAGCTGAAAATGAGAGAAGAGGCCAGCCAGCTGTTGATGGAGGCTTGGAATCCGATGATGCCAGCTGGGACCGGAGAGGTGTAGCTACGCTGCTGCTGAGAAGACAGGGACAAAGAAAGGGTTGAAAGGCTCAGTGATATCTCAGAGAAAATCCACAGATAACATCATTCCCATAATCATGTAACAGAAACACACCAGTGACATCATGGCTTATAAAGAATTTCCGACTTTAAATGACAAACACTAGGGTAATGATCATTTTGCATTGATCAGGCCAGCTGTCCCTCAGCCATAGAACCACACCATATACTGATCACTGACAGCGGTAAATGGAGGCTATTGAATTGATTGATAATTCCAGTTGTAGTGTGAATTACAATAGCCTGTCCTCCATATCGCACCACCCAGGCAAGCATCCTACTCCAGACAGACCATCGTGTCTTCCTCAGCCCTTGACTCCATTGCGTGCCTACCAACTATGGAGGAGCTAGATGCAGAGCCAAACCTAGAGGAGCTCAGCAAGGCCATAGACAGCTTGGAAAGGCACCAGGCAGTGATGGGATCCCCCCGGACCTGATAAAGCACTGTATGACCACCCTACTGCCTCCACTGCACAAGGTCCTGTGTCAGTGCTGGCAAGAAGGCGCTGTTCCACAGGACATGAGAGACGCCAAGATAATCACCCTTTATAAGAACAAGGGTGAGAGAAGCGACTGTAATAACTACAGAGGCATCTCCCTCCTCAGCGTTGTTGGCAAAGTCTACGCCTGAGTCATTTTGACTTGCCTGCAGAAGCTGGCCAACCGCATCTACCCAGAGTCACAGTGTGGCTTTTGAGCCAAAAGGTCAACAGTAGACATGATCTTTTCCCTCCGCCAACTCCAGGAGAAGAGCAGGGAACAGCAGATGCCCCTGTTTGTCGCTTTCATAGACCTGACCAAGGCTTTTGACCTGGTCAGCTGGGAAGGTCTTTTCGAGATTCTCCCAAAGATAGGGTGACCACCAAAACTGCAGAGCCTAATAGAATCCTTCCACAACAACATGAAGGGGACAGTGCAGTTCAACGGCAGTTCCTCCGAGCCCTTTGACATACACAGTGGTGTCAAGCAAGGCTGCGTCTTTGCTCCCACACTCTTTGGGATCCTCTTCTCTCTGCTCCTGAAGCATGCCTTTGGCGCCGCAACAGAGGGAGTCTACCTCCACACCAGATCAGACGGCAAGCTTTTCAACCTCGCCCGCCTTAGAGCGAAGACTAAAGTCTGTGTAGCCCTCATTAGAGACATGCTGTTTGCCGATGACGCAGCTGTTGTTACCCACACTCAGCAAGAACTTCAGACACTGATGGATCACTTTTCCCAGGCGTGCAAAGACTTCAGATTGACCATCAGCCAGAAGAAAACAAATGTCCTGGGACAAGACACCGAGGCTCCACCAGTTATTACCATCGACAACTATGAACTGGATGTTGTCCACCAGTTGACCTACCTCGGGTCGATTATTAGCGACAACCTTTCCCTGGACATGGAAATCGACAAAAGGATTGGGAAGGCAGCACTCGCCCACATCTCCAAGCGAGTGTGGGAAAACAGCAAGCTAACAGTTAAAACCAAGATGGCAGTATACAATGCCTGCGTCTTCAGTACACTGCTGTACGGCAGTGAGACGTGGACAACCTACAGCAAACAGGAGAGACGACTCAACTCCTTCCATCTAAGAAGCCTCCGCCGCATCCTGGGCATATTCTGGCAAGACAAAATAAGCAACACCGAGGTTCTGACCTGCGCTGGCCTCACCAGCATGCACACTCAGCTCAGACAGCGCAGGCTGCGCTGGCTGGGCCATGTATGTCGCATGGAGGATGGTCGCATCCCCAAAGACCTCCTCTATGGAGAACTAGCAGGCCGCCCCCACCTGCGCTTCAAAGATGTCTGCAAGCAAGACATGAAGGCCATAGACATTGACACCAAGTCATGGGAGGCTCTTGCAGTTGACCGCACAAGGTGGAGAAGCACCCTGCACCAACACCTTATGACAGGGGAACAAAAACTTAAGAACACAGCGGCAGACAAGAGGGCCTGCAGGAAAGAGCACAGCAATGCAGGCAGACCAGAAACAACACACAGATACGACCTCTGTGATCGAGACTGCCACTCTTGCATAGGGCTTTTCAGCCATAAGAGACGCTGTACCAGACAGCCAGATCCGTAGGATGCGCCAACCATGGTCATGCCTGACCGACAGAGGCCTATTACATAGTGTGAATTAACAGTCATTGTGAAATCCATCCATACATGTCCTATATCATATCCATGCAGGTTAACAGCATCTACTGCTGCTATTCATTCATTCCTCACAAACAAAATCTCTCTGAACCTGAACTAAATGATGAGCCCAGGTAGGCTGCATGTCCACTGACCTGCTGTCAGTGACTTCACCTGCTGTTTCCAGACCAGTGAAGAATCAGTGTGTGACGGCATGTGCTACGTAGCCTATAGATGGGAGGATGTCATTTTGGGCTGTATTCGAAACCGCTTACTACATACTACTGAGGAACGCAGTATGCATTTGAGGAGGAACCAGGTGAAGGGGATCGGGCCTGTTGACCCAGTGATGTTGTTCAGGGGGCTGGTCTCTGCGCGCCTTAGAGCAGAATATGTATACTACACGCTGGTCAATGACATCGTGGGGTTTCAGAGTGTGTGAGGGGTAGAAGGGGCAGTGTGTACTGTTGGGGGGGAGGGTTGACTACTGGTACGAGCTGCTGGTTCACACGGTGGGAAACTGGCCGCTACGGTTTATGGTGTATTGAATTGTGTAATGTTTTATGTTTGGTAGGTGGACTGGGGTTCTGTCTAATGGTGAACAGAACGGTTCTGTGTGTTTGGTGTGAATCTAGTGGGTTGGGATGGTGGGAGGCTCTGGGTGTGTGGATGTATGAGTGTGTGAGTGAAGGTGGTTTTGTGGCTGGGTGTATGAGTTGGGCTGTTTTTAGGTGTGTATTTTTTCAGTCTTTCCCCCCTAGGTTTTCTTGAACTTGTGAGTTTTAAGTGCGATGATTAATTAAAGAACATCAAAAGTCAAAGTCTCCTCTTCTCTCTCCTCTCTCCTCTCTTCTTCTCTCTCCTCTTCTCTCTCCTCTTCTCTCTCCTCTCCTCTCTCCTCTTCCCTCTCCAATATGCTGCTCTCTGGCTGGCTCTCCAGTGAGCTACACCCATGGGTGATTGTGGAGCTTTTCAACTTCATGTGACTTTACACAACACAAATACAAAAATACATTTGTGGGTAGTGAAATATTTGTAGATCATGGTATATATTTGTGAATTGTCTTCTGTGGATTACAACTATTATCTACAGATTTGCTGTGGTACAAATTGGACAAAATTCCGTAAGCAAACAGCAGGAAAGTTATAAATGTCATGTGGCCCATAAATCCACAGGAAGCGATCTGCAAATGCGCAAATACCATTCCATGTGTAGAAATGGACGCACAAATGCCTATATATCATTTTACATGTAAACCTTAAAATACATATTTACAGAGTAAGTTATGCAGATTTGCAAATCACCCTTTATTTTTGTGGATGTGACTTTACACAACTCAGATACAAAAATATATGTTTGTGGATAGTGAAATATTTGAAAATCATGGTACACATTTGTGGATTGGATTCTGTGCATTACAACTAATAAGGTCCATTACAAACTTCCATATCTATCTATCTATCTATCTATCTACCTTAATCCTGACCTTAACTTCAAAATCATGTATTTAATGAAACTGTACAATAAGACACAAAAACAATAGAGTGTGGGTAATATAGGAATGGAGAGTTGCGGACGTTGTTGACGTGTGCCGGCCAGTGTCTTGAGATTATTCTGCAATAGAAAAGAATAGAATAGAGTAATAATAACATGAACGACATTTATCATTACTGGCCACCAGTTTACCAGTCTAGTTTAGTCTATTAGCCTATATTTAATTTTAACATTTGCACAATGTTATGTCTGTGTCTGCTTCACTGTAAATTAGTTAGTTTGCAGTCAGTCAGTCAGTTAATTAATTTAGCTAGTCAGTTAGTTAATTAGTTAGTTAATAAAGTTATTTCGGATTTAGAGATTGTTTAGATGGTAAGTGTTTTTGTTCTCCTGAAAATGAAACTAAGTTTCCGTGTTGAGAGGAAGAAGGGGAGGAACCTGAAGAACACTGGATATTACTCTATATATATAATCTACTGATCTTTGTTTTAATTAAACATATATTTTACAAAACAATAGAAGCAAAATCTGTAACAACGTAATAAACACATCCCATAATGCCATCTTCTCAAATCTGAAATTACAATAAGAAATGAAAGCAGGCTACAGACCAGATATTTAATTAAATTTTTCAATTTATGTTTGTATAGCGTCAAATCACAACAGAAATTATCTCAAGACGCTTTATATATAGAGCAGGTCTATGACCGTACACCATAGTTTAGAGACCCAACAGTATCCACCAAGCGCACTGTGGCCAGGAAAAACTCCCCGATTACTGGGAAGAAACCTGGAGCAGAACCGGGCGCAGGGCGGGCGGCCATCGGCCAAGACCGACTGGGGGGATAGATAGATAGATAAAGAGAGATAGAGAGAGAGAGAGAGAGAAGCAGCCACAATATTAGCCTAGCAGCTGTAATAGCTAATACAAGTAGGACTGATAACACAAAACCAATAGTGGTGGATGGAAAGAGTGATAATACAACTATCGGAATTGATATCATTGGGTCGTCCTCAGACGGGCTTTCAAGTGGAGCTTCCAGCTGTCTCAGTCCACCATACATCTGGCTAGCTCGCCGGCACTGTCCAGCATCTCTCCTCAGTACGTCCATGTATGTTGGTGTGGGACGTCCCTGTAATCGATGCCCGTGCGTTGGTTCCCGCAGCGTCAGCATGCTTGCTGGGTGTTCTTGATGTCTTTGGCAGTGACCGAGAAGTGTATATTTAACGTTTTACTGCAGTAGATGTCGTAGAAGACATCGTCATACTTTATTAGTATGTATTTATTCTGTTGTGCAGACTGTAGCTTAAAGAGACGGGTTTACAGTTTCTGTCTTTGTGTGTCTTAATGTTTGGTGTTAATAAGCAGATTTAATATATACTAGTTTAAACTTTTATTTTTTAAATATTATTATATATTAGTATGTATTTATTCTGTAGTGCATGTGTCTTAATGTTTGGTGTTAATAAACAGATTTAATATAAACTAGTTTAGACTTTTATTTCTAAATATTATTATTTATTAGTATTGTGACGACCCCTCCCCACCACTAGGTGTGTGTTGGCTCGCTGGTCTCTTGTTTCTTGCAAGCTCTGGTGGAGGCGGGGTCATCATGAGAAGATGAGTTACACCTGGGCCCGGTGTAGCGCTATGTATAGCGCAATATATTTTTCCGGGCAGTAAACGTAACAATACTGAATAGCCTTCTTTTATGAAAGCCTTTAATACAAGGACCGGGTAAACCGAGAAGTACCACCCGAGGTTCAATGTCAAGGTGGACATTAAAAACCAAGTTAAGTTTACCAATAATTTGATCCCATACTCCTCAATATAGATACATGACCACATACAGTGCCTAGAGCGTCCCACCTCCACTTGAAATTTTGAGCACATTTCTGTCAAACTTAGATTCATCCTGTGCCTAAGCTGGGGGGGTCTGTAAACAATGCAATATCCTACATTGAGTCTCTCTGCATATTGCATAAGGAAAATTCCTTCACTAATTGCCATATTTCTACCCATGTTGTTTCATTTATTGTGAGATTGAAGTAATCACTAACTATTTTGATAATCGATAAATCTTTAAAGGAATTTTTCAAGCAAAAATGTCAGAAAATGTTGTTTTTGGCTTCTCAAATATGAAGATTTCCTGCATTTCTCTGTTTTATAACATATTAAACTGAATATTTTGGGGTTTTGAACTGACAAACAAGACATTTTAAGACCACCTTGAACTTTGAGAAACTGGGATGGACATTTTTCACTATTTTCTGACATTTTACAGACCAAACGATTAATAGATTTATCGAGAAAATAATCGGCAGATTAATCGATAATAAAAATAATCATTAGTTGTAGCCTCAAAGTGGCAGCAGGCAGTATATTTCATATACTTCCAGCCTATTGTAATTCAAGTGTTCTGAGAGAAAACTAGACTTCTGCTCCTCCTCATAGCTCTGTTTTCAGGCTTTAGAACATCTAGCCGTGATGGGAGACTTTGACCAATCACAGGTCATTTCAAAGAGAGAGTGTTCCTATTGGCTGTGCACCGGCTATGTGACCAATACTTGGTGTTCCTTCAACAGATCTCATCATGGCGGCGGCATCAAAAATATTCTCATTTTATAGCTAAACCATGTACTACAAGATGATTCTGAGATCATGTGAGGAGAGAAATAGACATTAATGTAACAGAATATTGATTCATATTTGATCAGCGCTGCCTAGTTTGACCGTTTGGTCGGAGTTCACGAGTGATGACAGCTGGCTCTCATAGACGGCAGCTGGACAGCAGACCTCAGATCAGCTCTGACTACTTGTTTTCCTCCGGTCTTGCAGATGCCGTTAGGAGCACTGGAGGACACCGGAAGAATCCAGAGGACACAGAGGAATATGATTTTTTTCAGGTTACTTGTTTCATGTACTACTGTCAGGGTATAGCAACCATTTTCTAAATATAACTTTTTATTAATCATATTTGCTCCAATCTCACCTATTTTAGCTTTAATAGAAACCGAGAGCAAACGGCAGGTATTGTAATACACACTGAATCCCAGTAGATGGAGCCATTACACAGAAGTAGAACAGGTTTGACCTAGTGATTATAACCCAACGAATTTTTTACAGTGTTTACTAGGAATTGCTTCAAACCATATTCTAGTGCTCTTCTGTGAAACAGTAATAATAAATAGGTCTTATGCTGATACAGTAGCTCTCTCACTGATCTTCTCTCCAGGTCTTGGTCATATCTTTGACTTCAACATTTTCATTGAGGAAGCTCAAAAGAGTCACAAGCTGGGCTAAATACCAGATACAAGTTGCTAGCATATTATTTGCTTCTTTAGTTGCACCTGCTTGTTTGTGTGTCATTGATTGAAGTCAGGCATGTGTTGGGTGTGTCTCTGTGGTTAGGCACAACAATCGGAACAGCTGTTTTCTAACTCACTACTGTTAGAATGTATAACTGGGTCACAACATGATTTTTGGTTTTGTTTGTTTTTGACGGCGTATCCTACCTTGTCTACTTATGGTGCGAAAAGATGAAATCTGTTTTTAAGGCCGTGAATTTCAAGAATCACTTTTGTTTGGACTGTAATTGAGCTTGTTGGCTCAGCTCACCTGTGCCTGAACTCTTTTATGGTCTTGCTTTTGACGTTGCACAACACTGCATTTAAAAGAAGTGCAGCGTTTGACAGTAAAACGTAAGTGAAGCTGTTGCTCTGGCGCTGGTACTGCAGGGTCGCTGTTGACACTTGCCACACAGACTTTTAGTATGTCTCTCTGTCAACCAGCAATTAATCTCCATCAAGATTGTCAAATAGCCTGAGCTTACTTTGTCAATGCTTGGAAGTCAAATGGTAATTTCTTGTCATTCCGAGCATTAGAGTGGTGGGAAGTTCACATATTGCCTCAAGACGCTCCTTTTAGTTGTTTTGTGGTGACTGATATGCTGCCCCCGGCAGTACACATAGTTCCTATGAATGTAAGAAAAGGAGAAGGACGTGCTGTTCATGCTTGACATGCTTCAGTGCTGCCTGTTACTCAGTATCAGAGAGAAATAGAAGTGTAATATGAAGAATGGAAAAGAAAGAGGTGATGCGCAGTATAAAAAGATATATAAAACTTTAACAATTGATGTTTCTATATTTTAAAGACACTGGATGATTAATTTAAAGCACCTATAATGTATACTTTTTAATAATAACAATGGGTCAAATGAGTGTATTATGTGAAAGAGTTTGGGTTTACATTTTTAGCAAAAAAAGCTCTGAAAACCCACAATACGCTACTTGTTCTACATCAAACAGCAGACGGACACAGTTAGCAACGAGCTGGTTAACATAGCGGAGCATTTACTTGCTAAAGAGCCATATATTTCCCTCAGGAGTTAGTTGAAAGCTAAAAAGGAGAGTAAATATTGGACTTCGCCAAGGTGGCAACATACATGTTTCTAATCTGGATGTGTAAATAAGGAACTGTTTGTTATAATATGTCAGCATTGTGCTCACCGCTGGCTCCCAAGTAGCCAGAAAAACAGCAAAAGCAATTGCAAGTTAAAGACTGTATTAATCTTTTTTAAAAAGATGTACAAACTCCTCAAAATGTGCAGTTTAAGATTGTCCTTCCAGCTGCTTTGCCCATAAAGGAAGTTTTTTTATTGTGAGGGAATTAAATACCTCGGGTGTGAAGCATTTTTGTTCCACAGAAACATGACCCGCTCATGAACTTTTAAGCAACCAAAGCTCTTTCCCAATTTTTCCTTCTGGTTCTCAAAACTGGCAATTATGTTTCTGCACTCGTACCGTGTCCTGTGGTTTTCAAAAAGGTTGCACAGGTGTGAACACAACATAAAAAACATCATGCTCGTATCGTCGTCACCATCTTTGACTTGAACCAGATTGAACAGTAGGATTGATGTTTTCTGTTTTCTTTCAGGGTAAAAATGCATCATCACCATGGTGTCTGAAATTAAAGTTTAAAGTATGAATTGAAGCAATCGTGAAATTTTGCCCATTGTCAGTAAATGCTGATACAGACTTTCTTTTATTGTTTGTCTGTTGGTGTGTCTGGTGGGTGTGGCGGTGGCAGGGATAGTACCATTGCCACTTAGTTACAGTTCAATGCGCCAGTCAAATAGAACATTTTAAAGCGTGTCATTAGTGCCAATTATAAATGATATGAAGAAGGGATGTGGGTGCAGTGTGTGAATGAAACTAAAACCTTATTGAGAATGTTGATTAGAAGAATGAAGAGGAAAAGTCCCAATGTTTGTGTCTCACCACCCTTAGGCCCCGCCTCCAATCATTTAAATACCTTTTCAGCAGCGTGTGTCTGGCACTGTGTGCTTGGCTCTGCCCCAGTACACCACACTCTGGGTATCCTCACACTCAGGAGGACCTCCTCACCATCCAGCTACCTGTCACACCAGGCTAAGCCTCATCTGACCCTGACACTCAGCACCAGGCGGGAAAGGAGAGAAGAAGACGAATATCAAGAAGAAGAAGAAGAAGAAGAAGAAGAAACATATTACAGGACCCAGAGAAGCAGGGAAGAAGAAGAAGTCTGTGTGTTAGTGCTGGCGATTGAAAATGGTCCTGTGGATCGCCCTGCTGATGTCTCACTATTATTTGGGTCTGAATGGAGCTGCAGCAGAAAGCACAGGACTGGAGAGGATAGAGACATGTGGCACCAGGTGTTCTCAGGTAAAACTGCATCCTCAGGAACATTAAGAACAAACTGACAGATTGTCTGTGAGCTGCTAAATATAGCTGTATCCTGGTATTACCTCCTAGTGTTTCTGCTGATGCGGCTGCTAATACTACACTATAGTATTATGGCTGCTTATTGTCTTGTTTCAAGCAGGGGAACGAAAGACACCCATGTCTATCATCATTTCTTTGCTACTACTAGTACGTCTACCACTACTACCTGTAAAACTATTAATAACCCTTCTACACAGTTTCAGGTAACAGAGCATTTGAGGTATTCCCGACACACACAACTTCCTGTGTGACTCACCTATTCACTCACTGAAACATTTTTATTAGGACACATCATGCAAAGGTGAGCATGCATATTGTTCTGCAAGCATGCATGTTGAGGGAGCTGTTGTCTAGTCCTTGAAGGGTACAGTAGTTTTTTGCATCCCGTACAGTATTACTCAATATATAATTTACTCAAGCCTCAGGAGGAAACCAAAAGAGCTGCATGTAAATGTAATTGTGTGGAGAGTGGATAGACAACACTTACCTGTTTACTTCTGTCTCAGTGACCTTAACACACTTACATACTCTGATACTACTTCCTCCATGTTGCAAGTGCACAATAAAGTCACCATTCTTTCTCTTTTGCGAGTTTCTACAGGTATATGCACTAAAAAAACATAAATTAAAGGTCCCATATCGTGCTCATTTTTAGGTTCATAATTGTATTTTGTGCTTCTACTAGAACATGTTTACATGCTGTAATGTTCAAAAAAAGTTAATTTTTCGGTGCATTATAAGTTAATATATTGTAATTTTAGTCGTATATTGTTTTTTTGGTAATTTTATAATATGTTTGAGGAAAGTGTTGATATTCCTAATGGCATCATCTTTCTCCTCTGTCGTTATGCCTTTGCATTTTCTGCATTATGTTACCTACTTGCTAGCTTGCTAAATTGTTAGCCTCTGTGGCTTCTAGACGCCGCCGATAACGTTGATATTGCTGTTGCTTAGCAGCGATGTTTTCACGACTTAACCACTTAAACGCCGAGCATATTGTGTACATGACTTCCCATGTTGTAAACACAAGCTCACCAGTTTCATTTGAAGGCACCAATAAACTGAGATACATTTAGAACATTTACGTTAAAAATGTGAAATGTTGTACAGTTGTGACATCACAAAGTTACAGAAATTCTGGCGGCTCGTTTAAAGGCACAGTTTCTGAATACAGGCTGCGTGTATTTCTCCATGGATTGAGATACAGAATTTATATAGCACTTAAACCTGCTTTATAATAAAAAAAACTCACTTTTTACAATATGTGACCTTTAAGGTCTTCTTGTAGCAGCTAATAACACCCAAATATCCCAATATTTTCTTCCAAATGTGACTCCAATGTGAGTTGTGCTGATATGGACTTTTACCTTATTTAGCAACACCCAG
Source organism: Sebastiscus tertius (assembly GCA_916701665.1). NCBI lineage: Eukaryota > Metazoa > Chordata > Actinopteri > Perciformes > Sebastidae > Sebastiscus > Sebastiscus tertius. The sequence goes on along the minus strand of CAKAOH010028483.1, from coordinate 28,996 downwards.
AAGCATTCAGTGATAATTGACACGTCATGAAAGCATACTGTAACACTGTCAGTCATCACTGGGTGCAGGAATAGTGTGGATGTCTGGAAGAGTTTCAACATATTTCCTGGCTGATGCATAAATATTGAACAAGGATGTATTTTACAAAGTTTTGGAAGTGAGCCTAGACAAATTATACTGAAGGACCTTGGTGATGTTGCATGTTTTGCACCACTGTGCAATTTAACTTCATATAAAGTTAGCACAGACTCTTGTTGCAACTGCCAGATAAAAGCACAACAAAACAAGTGGAGTAACTGATTAATAGATAGATTTACCCTTTGTTATGGTGTTTGGACCATAACAAAGTGCAACAAAAAGGAGCAATGAGGATGTAAAAAGCTCCTTATTGTCCGGTAACTCCCTGCTCTGGAGCGCTGCTACCTTTGTTCTCTTTGTTAAGAATTATGTTATTAATGGAGCATCTACTCAAGAGGATTAACAGAAAAGAGTTACAGGGTGTCTCACTCTCTCTTTTTCTCTCTCTCTTTGCAGGGTCTTCACTGCAGGACCAAGCCAGACAGTGAGTCACGCACGGCTGCTACATCACATCTGCAATCATGGTGTTGCCAAAGAAACTGCATTCAAGGCAGGGCTGAAAAAGTCTATAAAACCACATTAAAGACACTAAAACATCCTATTGAAACACAAATCATTTTTGGGCATCTGAAGTGCACCACCTACCATGAGGTGTGAGAAACGTTAAATGCATAATTACCTGACATGCTATGAAAATAAATACCTGATATGTTATTCTAACCTTTCCATGCAAAACACACCTGACAGGCGTGTGGGCGTCAAATGAAACCATTGAATTCACTTGTGGTATTAAAACTGAGCGTGGATTTGAAGAAGTACTAAAGAGGAATCACGATGCTGTGCATGGCAGACAATGATGGAGGAAATGTTGGTGTGTTTTGTTCTTTTCAATGAGGAATATAGAGAAAGAAATAACACATTCATTTGACATGGCAGCCTCTTCCCGTGGAAGCACACACCCAGTGTGATAACTTGCAGTGAATTGGGTGGGTGACCGTAGAAACACAAAGCCGGAACATAATCAAATTGTTGCCAATTTTTGGTATCAATTTTCTATCCTCTCCAGTCTAATTTTTGGTATGGCTGTGTGACTGTTCTGTGACAAGACAACATGATTGCATCTGTGTTTTTGTCTTAATTATGTGTCAGTATGTGCCCTGAAAGATGAGATATTACATGTATTGTTTTCTCCGGCCCTGTCCTGTGTAGATTGGTTTCCTCCTGCGTGTCAGAACCCCGCTGAAGGTCTCAACTCCTCCTCAGTCTTCCACAACATCAGCCTCTCCACAGTCATGAGTTGTGAGAGGAGGCAGAAGTGCTCGCTACACCTCAGAATCAAAACCACATTACAACGTACTGGTATGTCAATGTGATGACTTGAAAAATACACAACATTTACTAAATTCTTTTATCAAAAAATGGCATTTAGTTGCCCCTGAGTTGTCCATCTGGTTGACCAGTTTCTCCTACATTGACCATTTTGAACTTTGATGAAGAAAACATCAGAACACAGAACAGCACAGAACAGCACAGAACAGCACATTAGTTAGTCATTTTTGGAACGACTTATTGTAACATTTTTAAGTGATTGCATTTAGCAGGGAAATGTATAACGTTAGTGAAGCTAGATTCTGACATCTTGTTATACAGTATTACCTTAAAATATGAACTAGATCCCCCAGATTCTTGAGATTTGTTTGTTTGTAATAAGTGTTTTGTGCCATGTTGTGTCTTCTTAGCTGGCGTACTAACGTTAGCCACTGATAAGCCAGGGATCACCGGGGTTTTGCCTAGATAGCTCTTGATGGTCAGTAAATACCTCCAAACCGTAGACTGACTGCTCAACCCGGTGTCAAGCCTAAGCGTGTAATAGACCATGTGTCAGTGTCACGTTTTGTCTTGCCGAGGCGTGAATATTATACACGTGTGTATGAAGGTGCAGTGCCAGCAGGGGGCAAGTTTAGGCAACAAAACCACTTAGTTAGGTTTAGGAAAAAAATCATAAAATAAGTATGCAAACTAAACACAGACACGCCTAAAGCAAGAACTTATTACACGCTTTATTTGTCATTCACACACCTTTTTGTGGTGGAATTAGAGTTGTTTAAAGGTACCTTTGATGGAGCAATACTAAGTAATGACAGTAATGTAACTAAATACTTTTTTTAATACAGAGCACAACAATCTTTCTACAAACACAAATGTATGTCATCAGCGTAGCTTAAAAGATGTTAAAGGCATCTAAAAATCTAATTTTGTTTCAACCAGAAACATCTTAAAGTACATTGCCCCCTCACACAAGCAGTGATGGAGTGACTGCTGCGGGAATAAGGTTCTAATCAGGAATTGGCCACTAACCTACACGGTATTCATGCATTGCGTTAGCTATCTATGGCTGCCTATTGTCCACACTGTCTTTATTTTCTCTCTTTAACTGACCCTCACACCCATAGAAGTTGTGACTCAACTTATTGAACTTAATCTTACTGAGGAAGTTTTAAATGCAACTCTTTAGCCAATTTGGGACTAGTTGTGGTTACATGTGGTTATTACTGATGACACATTTAAAAGGGTTGGGGAAAGTGCAGATTAACAGTGAAGGAAGTCTCATTCATAAAACTAACTACTTTCCATGATCAAACTTCTGCTTTTGCGTCATGGGCATGTCAGATGACGTTGTCTGTTCCTGATTTCGCACACAAACTTGATCTGATAAGGTGTGGGGTCATAACTCACATGCCAGCAGACACATGAAACATATCTGCAGCACATTATGAAAATAATCTCTTTGGATTTCCTCGCTGGCCGGGCCGGAGCGGGGAAATCCCTTTTGATCCAAGTCCACTCAGCCAATAAAACGTGAAACACTGTTCTTCCTGCATGACACCTAAAGTAATGCCGACTCAACGTGAATTGCATGAATAGTTTCTGAATCGTTAACTAGCTGGTTACTGTTTGACAACTCTTCAAGCCCTCTGCTGGCTTCTGACTTTGATATATTTTTCTCCCCAGAGTCCATCCATGGTGTGTCCATCTGCACCGTCACTGCAGGGATGATGGCCGACTGCCGAATGATCAGCTTCAGGAGAGAGTCGAGAGAAAGAATATCTGGAAAGCAGGTCCTCTTAACAGCACCACAGGCATCATTTGACTTTGCGTTTCTCAAATTCTTGAGCACACGTGAAAGATGATTTTTCCATTTAAAGACAGAAAAAAATGTTAGATGACAAATCAGTCATGACTTTATAGTTTAAAAGGCAATTACTTTTATTTTTTTTACATCATATTTAAGCTATCAATTCTAAAAACACAGGCTAGAACAGTTGCTAATTTGACAGTGAAAGTTTCCGCATCACATAATCCAGGTTTTGTAGGTTGATATGGGTCTAAACAGTTTCCACGATGACATTTTTGAACCATGGCAGACGTGTGACCACGTGTTCTTATTTGCCCTTTCCCTGAAGGTGGAAGTTGAGAATGATTGCGCTGACATTTCTGCGAGCCAACACGTGCAAGTTACAGTGAAAACAGTGCCGAGCTACTGCGGCATAACCTGGACAGGCACCTATGATGCTCCAGGTGAGAATACATGCATGTTTCCATAAACATGCAAACACGCACTCAAAGGAGCAAACAGGACATTAAGTAGCTGAAGATGGAATGGATTACATAGTAAATACATTAGGTCAATAATTACTCTGAAGTATTTCCTTGTAATTGTTAGGAACAGGTGACTTTGATCCACATTTATGTTAAGATGATGTAAATGATTCATAAAGGAGAAAACTGTAGTAGGTGGATATTATATAAAAGCTGCACTTGCAGGGAATATGTCACATTTGTCTTGCTGTAATCTTTGCTCCATTTCTCCACAGAATGCATCAGTGAAGATTTGCGAAGACACGTCCCAGAATGCATCAGTGAGTACATATTTTGTGTTCACTGAACTAGGCAATGCATCATTATATCTAACATACAGTATTATAAGCCATGGTCTCCAACCTTTTTGTCTGTTTAGCCTATAAAACAAAGCCAAGTCTAGTTACGATGTTTTGTAAGTTTTATATGTCAGTGAGTTAGCCCTAAAAGAAATAATCTGAGAGTTTGTTTCATTTGAATCAATTCTAGAAGCCTGAAGAAGTAAAACTATCCAGTATTTAACAAGAAAAAAAAATTGGAAAAAAGCCAGAAAAATAAACATAATTTTGTTACAGATCTTTTTCTTCATGGTATGACCGAGGGCTGGGCGATATGGCCAACATTTTCTATCACCATATAGGTCATTTCATATCTCAATAACAATATATATCATGATATAGCATGTCTTCTGGTAATTCAATAAATAAATAGTCTATATGAAATAACCACATGGTAAAGTCTATTTTTCTCTAATCCTGTGTGATTTAAATACTTGTCAAATAGTATTTAATTTGAGTATTTTCTCATTTAATTCAGAACTTTAGTGCAAAATGAACATAACAGTTTGAGGTGAAATTCTAGAGAAAATAAATATTCCCAGCTATACACTGACTATGTTTACATGCACGCATACAAATACAGAATAATCATATTATACAATAGTTTTATAATAATAACTGAGTTTGATCAGATTTTTTTAGAAATTTGAGTTAGCATGTGCTTGTATCACGATACCTGGATCGCCCAGCCCTAGTATGACCCCTCAGATTGATCTTGCAGCCTCTTAAGAGGTACCAACACCTATAGTAGAACATCTAACCTGGAAACCTAATGTAGCCCCTCACATGTACCTGTGGCCGAGATGAAAACCTCTCACTAACATTGACCTCTGTCTCGTTCAGCTGGCAGGCTGTCATATGATGTAAACCTACACAGGAAGGAGCTGAGCGTCAGTGTGTCAGACATGCTGGAAGATCACGACTACCACCTCCGACTGTGTCATAAGGATTTCATCTGCCTTGGCACAGGGGCCAGTGCACTGGTTAGTGCCTCTGTTTATTGGAAGCTGACGATCACAATCACTTTTTGTGGGTTAATATTGAATATGAACTTCCATTTTTGTAATACCATTATCGTCACTTAAAGGGACTGTTTGTAACTTCTTGCACGTATAAATCTACCGGGTCGGTTTCCCTTGCGCGCTCGCATATGCGCGCTCGCATATGCGCACTCGCGTGTGGCCGGAGTCTCTGCTCCTCTGCCTGCTTGCCTTCACTCAGACACCGTGCGCATTCTCACTGTCTCGCTCCACCTCTACACGTGGATGTGCACTCACTCCACACTGCAGAAGACTTCGTAGCTCTGAGAATATCTAGTGAATGTACAGTGGACGTTTCTGCAGAAATAACTGCTGCAGCTCCTCCAGACCAACAGAGGTTTCCCGTGTTTTGTGAAGTGACGTGGCTCCACAGAGAGAAACGTCATCGTCTCCGACCAAAACTCCAGTGTCTCCCCTATTCCCTCCGGCCGCGGTCGGGAGGCTAAGGCAGGAAAAGCCAACACTAGGATCAGCAATGATTCATGGAGAGACCTTGGTCTGGTCAGCTAACATTACTGCCAAGCAGCTGAAATATAGAGTGATATTGTGCTTTTAGCTGACGTGTGTCGCCTCACTGTGTTGAGTGATGCTCCTTCATGTCTATGTAGAGCGAGCACAAGTGCGAGCGCGAGCAACAGGACGCTGACTTTCGTTGACTTAACGGCCACAGGTGTCGCTGTTAACAAGCATTTCTGAAAGTTACAAATAGTCCCTTTAAAATAGGCAGGTTTCTATTAAAATGAAACATCCATACATTCTTCAACAGCACTCTGACCATCCCTAAATGATTTTTGGATGTCAGAATGCCCTTTGTCCCTTAAATCCTTTCACCTGTTAACCAGGGAGTGAGTCAGTCAAATATGCAAAGGTTAAATCAACTCACTCGCTGACTCACTTCCTTCAAAGGTGAATGCGACTAATGCAATGCTGTCTTCTGATATATAATTAATATTAACAAGTATTCACTACTTCATGGAAGACTTAGTGGGGATGCTCAGTTTGAAACCTCTTGGGAAACTCTCCCAGCTCGCTTTTATCAGACTCTGCCAGTGAAAAATGTGGCTCATCAATCATGTGACTCAGGAATCCTTAAGAAGCTTCAAACACATGCCAAAAGAAAGATGGAAACATGTTATAAAGCTGTGTTTACCTTCCAGATGAAGAAGGGGGAACCCGTAAAGAGCGCCACCCTCCCCTACTCCCGACCTTTGCCCTGCCTCTGCATCGAGGTAAAGTGTCTGCCAACACTCCTCATTTTAGGCACTTATGATGTGTTTCTATTCGTAATCACTTCCAGGAAAAAGGGATTGAACCTTTGCTCATACATTCCTCATAGGGATGGTCAGCCGTGATGGACGCCCCCAGAGTCCAGGTCTGCCCCTTCAAAGACCGTGAGTCACTCGATTGCTTTCAATCACGGAAAGTTCCGTAGTAAACTGAGCGTGTGCTGTAATACTTCAGAACTGATACCATATCATCTGTTAAGATTGTGATTTGCCCCGCGTGCAGGTCTCGAGGAGTTGTGGTTTGGAATTAACTTTGACCCACTCGAGGAGAGGCTATCATGGGAGTCCGCCTGTCCAGTGGCTGCTGTGGTCGCGTTATGTCAGAAAAGAGAGGACGGCGTCTGCATGGATCTGCCTCACGCCTCACGGAATGTCAGCAGAGAAAAGGTACACGTCTCCGACATGTTGAAACTGCAGTTGTGTTTACCTTGCGAGGTTTCTGGCTGCTTGTTCTCACAAATCACATTAAAGTTGGTGTTTACACACTAAGCAAAGTATGACATCATTCTGCTGACGTCTTCCTCAATGACTGAGCACACTTCATACGGAGGAAAGAATTCATGACGACAGCAGAGTTTTCTTTGGTAGTAACACTATGTTTCATCTTGCACATATGATGTCAAAGAAAAGTGTTTACATATTAAAGTGAACTGTAATATCGCACTGCCAGGCATCTAAAAGCAGTTCCTTTTAAAATGATTCAAAGTAAGAATAAGTTTATTCGAACATCTTGCTTAAGTTCATATAAATGTTGAGTCAGACCCATATAAAGCTTATCCAAACACTTGCTTGTTGCAAGAATGAAGGGAGAGCCTGTGCACCTGTGAATCCCTAAACAAACCTGAGATTGTTTTCTGATCAGAGATCATCGGATTAAACCTGAGGCGTGTCACTTGAGAAGGGAATTGTCTGTGAATATAAAAATAGCCAGTGATGCAGAGAGTCTCCCGCCTGAAAGATGAACCCAGCTAACCTAAATGTGCTGCTCTTTGTATTTCATTAATAACTATTTCATCAATCTTTGCTTTTCAGATAACATTTTCCAAGGTGGATCCACACCCTCAGCTGTGCATGAAGGTAATGATTCACTTCACTTTCCCCCTTTGGCTCTTCAGAAGCTTCACCGTAGAGAAACAACAGGACTGACATTAATCATGTTATTGTTGGTACAGTACCACTCTTTGATTATGCTGTACTCATGTCTGATTACACTGAGATACCGTTCCCACCAGCTGTGGAATAAACACAGGTGTAATTGATCAAATCAATCATAATTTGTGTCACAGCCATTCCAGTGAGCTAACATACACAATACCAGGGCCTAAATGGAACAGGGCCATAATCAGTGTTATTAATTACACCTGTGTTTACCCTGCAATGACATGTCAACATGGCTGCTGCTATGCAACTGTTGCTAGACTGTAGTAGAGCTGTAGCTCTGTGTTTAAGGAATAGTTTGACATGTTGGGAAATATACTTATTTGCGTTCTTGTCTTGAGGTAGATGAGAAAATGTTATAATAAATACCTCTGTTTGGGAATAACACTACTGGCATTTCCTCTGCTATGCCAGTTCATTACTATATATGAGGACACCCCATAGTGTATTAACACGCTTTCCTGTTCTATGGTAACCACAGAAAAAAGCAGTGAGAGTTAACTGGTAACCTAACCACAGAAGGGAAGTCCTGCTGCTATGGCTACAGTTTCTCGGTTCTGATTTAAAACAGTGGTTAAACAGTTCACTGGAACTATTTAATGTGGGTGTGGTATAATATGTTAAAAGAAAATCAAACCCGGCTTGGGGCCCTTCTGTGTGGAGTTAGCATGTTCTCCCTGTGTTAGGGTGGGGTTTCTCCGGGTTCTCAGATTTCCTCCCACAGTCCAAAGACATGCAGGTTAGGTTCATTGTTGACTCTAAATGTTCCGTCTAATGTCTAAATCTCCAGCACCCCCGCAACCCTGAATAGGATAAGCAGTTACAGATAATGGATAGATGGAAGTATGTTTTCTCTAGTGTATAATCACCTGAAAATAAGAATGGTTGTGTTTTCGGTACCTTAGAATGAGCCGTTTATATCTCCATAGGGAGCGGGTCCTCTTCACAGAGCCAGCTGCCATGTTTCTACAGTAGCCCAGAACGGACAAATCAAACACTGGCTCTAGATAGTGGCATTCCCATTTTCACGTTGGCCACCGTAGTTCTGGCTGCTGTTGTGCAACTGTTGTTTTTGTGAAGGCTAGCGTAGTAGATATCAGCGTCAGTTCAAATAACTTAGCTCTGTGTTTAAGGAATAGTTTCAACATGTTGGGAAATACACTTGTTTGCTTTCTTGCCCAGAGTTAAATGAAAAAATTGCTACCACTCTCATGTTTGTACATTAAATATGAAGCTTCAGCTAGCAACTGGTTAGCTTAGCTCTGCACAAATACTGGAAACAGGGAAACAGCTAGCCTTTGTCTGTCTAAGGGTAACAGAATCCACCTACCAGCACTTCTAAAGCTCACTAAGTAACATGTCATATCTGGTTGATTTCAAACAAACAAATACCAAAGCCCCCCCTCTTTGTGCTAAACTAAGTTAGGACAACATCTGTAGGACAAATAGGAAGCTACCACAAGCATCCAGTATAGCTTAAGTTACTGGTTAGCCAGTGAGCTAACGGTAAGCTATAGAGTGACAGAGCTACAAAATGGGATAGAAATTGGATAAAAAACAATAAATGCCTTTTTGGGAATAACACTAGTAGCATTTCCTCTGCTACGCCAGGTCATTTCTATATAAGGACACCTGATTTTTACTGTGGTAACCACAGTAACACAAAAGAGGAAACGTTGTTTAAACCCTGATCTTTCTAGCTAAGCTCAGCAGTGAGAGTTAACTGGTAACCTAACCACAAAACAGAAGTACTGCTGCTATTGTTATCTACAGTTTCTCCATACTGATTTACCTCAGTGGTTAAACAGTTCACTGGAACTATTTCATGTGGACAAAGTATGTGTTAAAGAAACAGTGAGAGGGACATTTAGAGGGATCTATTGGCAGACATGCAATATAGTATTATTAAGTATGTTTTCTTTAGTGTAGAATCACCTGAAAATAAGACTAATTGTGTTTTTGTTGCCTTAGAATGAGCCATTTATATCTACATACGAAGCGGGTCCTCTTCATGGAGCTGGCCGCCATGTTTCTACAGTAGCCCAGAACGGACAAACCAAACACTGGCTCTAGAGAGGGCCATTCATGCTTTCACGTCAGCCACCGTAGTTCTCCTACACACTTGGCTCACAGGAGACGTTTCAGTTGGTTGCAATTTACAACCTCACCGCTAGTTGCCGCCAGATCCTACACAGTGCACCTTTAATGCAAATTGTCACATTTAGATTCTTTTCTAAGGACTAAGTTGTTATGTTTATGAGCTTTATATAATTGTTGGATTAAGAGCACTACAAAATATAACTGTACTATGCTCTTTAGTTCACTGCAGGCTCTCAGTCCTGGACCCGGTGCCCCTTTGCTGATGCCAGATTCAAAGGTACCATTTTTTGTCATAATCATATCATGAGTAGCCTATTATGTGATTATCGCACGGCTCCGTCAGTCAATAAATCTACCTGACAGTCGTTTTAGAGACACATTTATCATTATATTCATTATCCTATGATAATGACAGCCATTATGTAATGGAGTGTTGTAAAACTGCTTATTATAATGATAGCTAATTATTTCCAGCATGGGAGGTGGTTGTGACGAGACGACAGGGTCAGGAAGATGTGAAGATGTTGTCACAGATAACCGCAACATTTTCTGTGGGGTTGTGTGTGAAGTCTGAAGGGTCCACAATGTGCCAGATCACCGACACAAACACTGTGCATGTGGTAGGTATCACACAGAACATGTTATTCATCTCATTTTCATGCTTCAGCAAACCTGTTAATGCTTGCAATGATTGCACGGCAGCTTCTTGTGGATCTGATTACTCTTTTGTTTTATATTTCCTTTTTATTGCTGGGAAGCAACAAGTCTTCTGTTACACTATTTATAATAACCAAAGTTATAACTTATTATTTAATTACGCCTTCAATCAAAGGGTTCTGCCAACATTAGCGCCTTAAAAATGTGTAGAAACATGTTTTCGTGTAGCCGCTCATTGTGTGTTTGCACTCTGACATGAAACTGTAATGATCATTAATCAAGCATCTCTCTCCTGAATTACTACTGAACAGGCTGACAGCACATAAAAGAGAAACCATGACAACTTCCATAACATCTACCCAGTTAAGCTCCTAAGGCTTTTTATTTCTTCTATCTCTTTCTCAGGAGAAACATAAAGCTGTCGACTTAAACCTGGCATGGGAACAATGTGACTCTTGTCTCCAGGTATGTTTGTGGAGTTAATAGGTCCTTTGAGGTAAACCACATCTTCCCTCACATTTAGACAGACAATGACTTTGAACACACATTTTTGTATTTGGATAGGTGAAGAGGCTCGATGTGAAGTTTGGCGCCACAGTCATTCACTGTTTTGAGAAATGCAGTAAGTATGCTTTTGCTGCTCTTTACTGCTTTAGAGATGGATTCATCCTTCTTTTCTGGTCCCATCCCATCCTGTTTGGTCCCAACTCTTTCTTTTCCTTCCTTTCTCTTTAAATATTCACAACCTGAGGCGCCACATCAAGTGCAAATGGTCTCCACTACTTCTTTTTTTAAACATGATTTGAAGCAGTAATAGACCATGTGTTTACTGTCACACAGTCTCTAATAGGCTAATCACAAATGGAAGTGCCTCTGAAGTTTTGCCCTAAGTGGCTTCTTGGCATCATTTAGAAAAATAAAAGGATTCTCCGTAACCAGCATAGTGTACTCTCCTTTAATTTAGTGCTCAATGATGGATGAAACGCCTATGTGTAAACACAAGGGCTCTGCAGGAAGGGAAGAAGACTGTCTTTGATGCATTTGAGCTCTAATTTATTTACGCATAATTGAGAACTCAAAACATTGAGAAACTGTGGGGAGCAGAATGTAAACTGGTTGTATCATCTTTCAAAAGTCTGATAAACACTGAGAATTGTTTTGTTATCCTCAAGAGACCTAGCGTTATAGGAATACTTAAACAAAATTGGGAAATTTTTATATTGCTTACTTGCCAGGAGTTAGATGAGAAGACTGATACCATGTTTGTCTATTGGTACCATAGAAATAAAATAGGAGTAGAACGGACATTCCCTTTCAAATCAACGTAGCAGGATGGTCAAAGCGCCGGCCATTTTTGTGTGCTATTGCCATTGCGACTATCGTAGTGAATGCTAGCAATTAAAAAGCTGCTAAGAGGCTGAAGTTTACTGTCTGACTCATTTCAAAAAGTCCAAATGTCCAGATGCATTTTAATGTTTATTAAATTAAAGGAATTACAAACAATAAGGCTAACTGGAATAACTAAAGTATGTAACGTGAAGTGACGGTCAACAGAAAATATCTAAACCTGTATCACCCTCTTTGTCTGACTCCCGCGGTCCAAGTGAACAGGTTAAAATAGGTGAAACCACACCCATGAAGTGATGATAACCAAAAGAACGTGTGCAGCCTAAACTAATAATAATAATAATAATATTAATAAACAGCAAGCTAAATACACACTTTAACTCCTACAGTGACCGTTGTAGCGGGCTGACTTCAGCTCTTACTAAACCGACTTGTGGCAAGTCGCTGACTCACTGATGAGGTTTTGCAAAAATAAGCAGAGGAGTAGTAATGTTACGAAGTATAGAGAGCTGGACAACATAATGCTTCATCCACACACTTTTGTCACAGCGGAGGAAAGCACTTCGCCAGATGAGTGACAACTTTGTTCAGCTCATTTTCTGTAACCAGTGTAGCATTAAAGCATGGTGGAATTAGCTAGCTATCGGAAAGCTGGCTAGTTAGGTAGCATGCTAATTTAACCATTCTTTAATGCTACACTGGTTACAGAAAATGAGCTGAACGGTGGGCTGATGGCCATCGGCAGCACTTGTTCGAACGGTCCCTCCGCCTCACTCCTCGCCACACCTGAGAAGGACAAGCTACCTAGCTAACTAACCAGCCATTCATCCCGACACTGTGTGACTGCGTCCGTTCTCTTCCCGTCGAGCTGTGACTACACTTTACAGCCCCACTGACGTGTGTTCTGTTGTAACCATAATAACTAACAACAATCGCCATTTTCTTTTGTACTAGTCTAATGACCATGGAAAACAGTTCAATGTCTACTCCTATCCTATTTCAATGGTTGGTATTGTCTCAATCTTCTCTTCTGTTGGTAACTCTTGGCAAGAAAGCACAGAAGCATATATCCCAAAATGTCAAACTATTCCTTTAAAAGCCACATATGAAATCCTATCAACCGAGTGCCTTGTGTCTAATAGTCTATACGCTATAAATGATCTTCACAGATGAAACATCACCCCTCAGCCCCATCATCCCCGGTCGAGCTTCTTGGGACTTGACCTGGGTCGTCGTACCTGCTGCCGTTTGCGTCTCTGGCATCATAATCATCACTCTGGTGCTCCACGTACTGTTAACTGGTAGGTAGGAAACTACACTATCAAGCTCATGCCTGCAGTATTGTCTTCTTATTTAAGGCTTCAATGTTGTAGACTTACTTGAGGGAACTAACCACAATTTTAAAAACAGTTATACAGTCACACACCAGGTCAAAAATAATCATACACTTGCTTGCCCTGCATGAAATGCTTGCAAACAAAGTTTATATTTTAATTCGCCACAGTACAAAGTATTATGAAAGTGTTTGCAAAGTGTGCAACAGTAGTTTGATTGATGCATTTTTCAATGGGCTGGATATGGACTGAAAGCAAGACCTCAGTGGATGGTTTACAGTAACCTCAAATTGCAAGAGCCATAGATGTATCGGCTAGTGCAACATGCACAACTCATTTGAATGAAAAAACAGCCAGTGAATTTATCATTGCGTCGGTTTATTTCCTCATCTGATTACCCTGTATTTCATTTTAGTGTACCGGAGGAGGAAACAAAAAATAAATGGAGGCTGTATCTCTGAAAAGCAAACAGGTAAGGTTATCACAATTTTGTTGACTACATAGCACATGCATTTTCAAATACCTGAAAGCTGAACCCACTCCTTTGTTTTGACAGCTCCTTCTTCTGACTGTGTAGTCCCTGTATTTGAAACTCAACCTGCTCTCCACGGACGGTTCCTCATACCTGATTCACCGCAGTGTGGGAACACCGAGAAGGCCAACTTAATCTCTGACTGACCAAAGAATGGTGCTCCCGCCAAAAGCATTACTTGCAATGTGCAGCATAAAACTGTAAAGTTGTTACACAAACCAAACAAGTTCTCTGTTAAATACAGCGTACAATGTTGGCACAGATATTTCAAATGTTATGTATGTTACTGTATATTTGCTTGGTATAGTTAGTGGCTGTTGTTTATGTATTCTGTTTGTCTGTTTGGGTGAGAGTTAACGCGTATATTGTCATTTTTTTTTATTTAAAATATTCATTCAGCTTGCAGCTAAACAGTCAGTTCCCATTCTTATTTAAGTTAATATTTTCAATAAAAAAATGCAAAATATGAAAGTAAACTTGATGTTTTAACAGTTTTTGAAAATGATGTATGTTTCATAATGAACTTTTGTCCATAACTTTAAATCTTATCTAATGTTCCTTGTAGTAGAAGCAAACATTACTCACAGCCCTAAACATGGTACATCACTCACAGCTTTACATAATGTCCAAATGACAGACATTATACAGCAAACAGGAGCAGCGAGTTTAATCACCACCTCTGTGTGTTTGTCTGATTTTGTCCACACCTGTGGAGGCCCACATCGGAAACAGGTGTCCTTTGAACATAACAGTTTCCAAGAAATGAGTTTTCACACCGCTTTGTTTGCACTCGTGTTCAGACAAGTACTGCTGTTTGCTGCGTTTGCTCATAAGTGTCACTCCACTTCCTTAATCTTTTGCATATTTTTCTTACATTCACATAATTCGGCTGTATATTAACACCCATGAACCATTATAGCCTGAAGGGAAAAAATTAAGATTAATACATTTTTATTTATGGAAGCTCATCACAAGTGATGATGAGCACATTATATTGAATTAAACTAGTAAACAAAAATTATTAAAGGTGCTGTCATCAATATTTTTATATTGCTAATACATCAAATGACTGAAGGTAAAATGAAAGATGTCGGACATACTAAAAACCCAAATATAATTATCACTCAATTCAGCGGTTTCCCTCAGCTCTAAAGTGTTTTATGCTCTTTCAGCTCATTGTGTTGCTTTTACAAACTCACTCTCATTGCGCTCATTAACCATGTTTCAAGCAGCAGCTTTTGTCAGCAAACAAATTCTAATAAAACAACTGTACACAAACTGTCCAGTTCCAAACAGCACACGGACAAAGTTAGCGACTACAGTGGCTGAACATAGTGGTGCATTTAACAACTAAAGAGCTAGATATTTCCCTCAAGAGTTGGGGGAGACCAAAAACAGAGCTACAAGAGATTGAATATTGGGTTTATATTTATCAGGTGGACAGAAAGATACAACTCAGTATTAATTGCTCTCCGTCTAATTCTCATAAATTCTTGCTAATCTAGTATACATCTGGGCATTTCTCGCATTCACAAAGTCCACATAATATACAGTTGGAATGCACTACATACAACATTTTACATCATACTTACATGCTAACTCTTGCGGTTATAAATGTTTGTATGATCTGACCTTAAAGCTTTAATTTGTTCCACCCTAACAAGTGCAATAAAGCTAAGAGTCTGCACAAAGTCTGTACACACACAGCCCTGAGGGTGATCAGCATATAGAAGAATACAAAGAGATATTAAAGTTTTAATTAATTATTTCAGTTCAAACACTTTAGAGCAGGGGTACCCCCCAACAGGTCGCTAGCTTGCGACCAGTAGCCGTTTCTGAGTCGCTCGCTAAAGGTTCAAAGAATATGTAAACAGATTTGATAAGACAAAGTCCCTTGGTAGACCTAAATTTCTATCCAATTCAATTCATAGACCCAAACAGTAAAATAAGTCACAACATTATTTTGTTTTCTATGACATTAATCTGATGTGAATTTAATAGTGTGAGCTTGATGATGATGTCAAAATGTGAGTGGTGGATATCAACATTTTCTAAATGTTCACACAAAAGAAGCTTATTGAGCTGGTGGGTTACTTAAGGGGGTTACCTCCACAGTGGTTTCCAGTCCCCCCAAATGCTCTAAGAGCACTGCTGGACCGTCCAAAAGGACATGGGGGTCTGCTAACCCAGCCAGAACCAGAAGGTAAGTGTTGCATCACTTCCCTGTATTGATGAATTACTGCACTCGTTAAGAATGTAGAGATTCAGAAGAATTTACATTTAATTTTACTGCTAATATTAAAGAGATCAACACATTTATAATCTAAGTTTCAGCTGAACACTTTGATGTGTGTTGCATGAAATGAAATCTGGGATGTTTTCATTTTCGGGTTTGGTTTTGATTTTCAAGCTCTTTGTGACTCAGGAACTTGTCCTTTGAGTGTTGTTGCTTTATTGTTTTCTGAATCTGTGGAATAAATTCTCATAATACAGGTCATTCTTTGACAAAAGGAGAAATACCGGACCAAATGAGAACAGCACCCTGTCAGTAGCTCACTGTGGCTCCAGACCATCTCACCACTGTCAATAAATTGTAAATAATTAAATAAAAGAATAATAAAAATGTATACTGTATGTAATGTGTTGCCACCTTAACTAATCTTCCTATCTTATAATTTCTATTTATGATTTAAAAATGCCTATCTGTAATTTAAAGATATGCAGAAAATGAACCATCACAGAAATAGAATATAGGAGTAGAACTGATATTCCCATTCAAATCAACGTAGCAGGATGGTCAGAACGACAGCCATGTATGTGTACCATTGGCAGAGCGACCGTTGCAGCGGGCTGATTTCTGCATAAACTAAACGGACAGGTTTTGCAGTAACAACGACTAAAGGAGCAGCGGAGTAGTAACATTACGAGGCACATAGAAAATGTAAATGCTTCAAATTGAACAACTTAATGCTTCATCCACACCCTCTTTGTCACAGCGGAGGAATGCACATTGCTATCGCCAGATTTTCACAGTTTTCTGTAACCAGTTTGGCATCAGAGGATGGTGGAATTATCAAGATAGCTAGCTTGTGGACAGCTGGTTAACTCTTGGGCTGGCTCAACCAGGCTTTAGTGCTGCACTGATTACTGAAAATGAGCCAAATAGCGGGCTGGTGGCAGCGGCAGCGCCGGCTCTAAACCGTCTGCCTGGGGTGAAGGTACCTAGCTAACTAGCTAGCCGGCTGTCTCCAGGAGGCGCTGCGTCCCTTCTCTTCCTGGCGGTTTGCGACCACACACTTTACAGCCCGCCTGATTCTGTTGTCACCACAACAACAATTTGTTTTGTACTAATCAAATTACCACAGCAAACAGTTGAATGACCCCTCTACTCTTATTTTATTTCAATGTGATCCACACTAAAATTAAAAGTATAAAGGGCCTCTCAGCCCTCCAGGTATCCTCAATAATATGAACTTTACTGCTTCAATAATGTGTTTAAAAATGTATCTTGATTGAAATGATTATTTTGACTGTGATGTATTTACATATTAAACATATTAATAGGTGTCAGAGCTTCCAACCGCATCTTGTGGTCTTTGTTCAGCGAATGGGACTGGCTCAGGTGTGGCTGCAGGTTTTAATTCCAATCAGAAACCTCATTACCCGATTTCAGTGATGAGCCACTTTGAACCGGAGATACTAATGTCCTCCAACAGACAACATTACAAATGATCCAGACAAGATGACAGTTACACTTAAATATACTGTACACTAATAATATCACTACTTCAACGTGTCATATAAAAAGACAAAGGAGGTGGTCCCTGCTTTGTATTTCTTGCGCTATTAATAATTGCACCTTCGAGTTAAAGAAGCAGAGACACTCTAGTTCACTTGTTTAAGAGATAAAGTACTCACAGAGAGTACTATTCAGTCTGTGAAAAAAACACAAATACACACACACACACACACACAGGCTTGAATTAGCAAGATAGATGCAAAGGACACAGGTACGGTTTTCTAAACTCTCCACCTCTAACTTCATAAGTATGTGCTCCTAAATGCCTACTAAATGAACGATTACGTACGCCGCTACCAGCAGAGCAGACTATTCGCAATACGTCTTCTCTGCATCGCATGACTGTATCGAACACGACATTACCTGTCTGAGCTACCATTGAATGAAACTTGTAACTTGTCAAAAATGGAAATAAACCTTACCTCTTCTGCTCAGTATAATATTTTCCAGTATTGTTTTAAGGCAAATTGAAATGATTAAATATATTAGTGTTAATAATATAGTATATATCTCCTCCTCCTCCTCCTATATATTTCTCTTAACTTTAATTTCATTTCACACGCCATCATTCGTAATTATTTTATCCAACAGGTTAATTATTTTAACTTTCTGCCTTGCAGTCCACCATTGCACAGTCTGAAGAGCCGCAATGCATTTTGGGGTGGTTGAGTATGTCCAGTAATACTCAGTATTCATTTCTCTCAATGATTACAAATGAATGTTGCTGTGTATCTGCCAAATATGCAAATAAGCAACTATTAGCATTAAGCTACTGTATGAAACAGACATGTCACTGTTTGCATATTATTTGCACATTATATAATGCAAGTGTTTATGTAAAATAAAAATATATATTTGCATATTATTTGAAAAGTAATTTCTTTTGCAGGTTTTTGTTCGTAAACCAAATTATTGAACGGACTGAAACTTCGATCTGCTGGTGACACGATGATAAGTTAGAGGATCACTAAAGTCTTTAGGATTGATCCCCCAGGGACCATGAATATCTCTACGAAATTTCATACAATGATATTTCAGTCTGGACCAGTGGGCAACTCAGAGTCGGAGAAGTGAAGCCAATGCTGAAGTGCCTTAAACTTACATTCTCTCTACCAGCCAGCAGGGGGCGACTCCTCTGGTTGCTAAAAGAAGTCTGATTGTATAGAAGTCTATGAGAAAATGAGCCTACTTCTCTCTTGATTTATTACCTCAGTAAACATTGTAAACATGAGTTTATGCTCTTAGTTTTGAGTTGAACCCAGGAAGTATATTTTATTTGGTTTTCGCTCAGCTGTCTTTGTTTCTTTCATTTTATTGACACCCCTCAGTTTTCATTTTATCATGTATTGGCTCTCACTGCATCCAAACTCATAATTCCCCTAAAGTAAACTACAAGCAGGCAAGTCTTAATGTCAGGCTCTATGTTCAATCACCAGTTTCTACATGTCCTGGGCTCCGATAGCACATGATATCACCACTACTGATCAGGCACCATTTCTTTTTCTAATGTCCTGTTTCATTTGTTTAGCTTTATTTCCCTTTACAGCCTGGAATGACTTATTCAGATCCCTTTACTGTGCTACGCTCATCTTCTTCCTGTGTACAGGAATGATTTCTAGTTGGTTTTCATAGGCAAATGAAGTTGCTCAAAACAGAACAGGACACTGTACCAGTAAGAGAACAGAGGCTGCTATGTACAGACACAAGAACAAGTACACAATCCACCATGTGATCAGAATTTCACACAAGGAACTTGTTGCTGTAAAACTGTAAATGGGTCAGTGTTTTGGTCTGGGTGTGCTGGCAAACATTTCCTTGTTAGATAGGTTTTTGAATGCACTGTAAGCAGGCATGTAAAACAAGGTGAGTCAATAAAACATGAAGAGAAAATAATTATCCCTGAAATCTGAATCCTTTGATCACAGCACAGGAAGTAGGAAAGTGAAAAGCATTATCTATTCTTATCCTTTACCACAGGACAGGCAACATATCACATGAGAAAGTATGCTCATCATGCCTTTTCCCAAAACTTGCATATCGCTTCCTCATAGTAGAAAGGAATTCAACCTTATTGCATGAATCATAAACATGTCCATGTGTGTTTGGGGAAAATATACATGACCTAATATATCAGTGTGTCACCATTAATCACAGTCACATTGACGGTCACCTGATTATTGTCAATTCATGATGACCAAGCAAAAAATTCACAGCAGGTATCAGGTAGAGGTTTAACCCACAAAGGATCTTGGACCTGAAACAAGTCTCGGTAAATGTTCCAAAAATAACTACTGCTTACTCACTTGGCAAGTACGCCCAATATTCCCAATTACCACGTGTCATATCAGACACAGATGTAAACCTTTAAACCGAAGGTGAAAGACTTTGACCTCATAGATTTTCAGTTCAGATCCAAACCTGAGTACTGTAGAGCCAACACAACAAAGAGAGGGTTTTCACATTTATTTATCCGATTATACATCTTCTCTACATTTTAATTCCCTTGATGAATGTGTACATGTTGTCCTCTCTACATTGCCAGGAACGGGCTGATCAGACCTCTAGGGGGGCTCAGCCCCTAATGAGAATGTGATGCATACAGTCAAGGGTAGCAGAGGTTTTTGTTTCAACATTGAGGGAGACACATATTAAGCGGGGGGTGTGGGGGTCTTCCCCCAGGGAAATATGAGCGTCAAACTCATTTCCTGCATTCTGTTGATTTTTATGCCCAAATGTCTGCCTTCTCTGCATCAAGTTATGGTGGAAATGTCTTTATATATGTAAAGGAAAACACTAATTCCGACGCCAGGTGACAATTCAATTCATTGGATCCACAAGAGTTTCAGCTTTCCAGTCATACCCAAAATATGCAATTCCAAGACTGTTTAGGGACCCCATGCAGAGATATTCAAACACACCATTTTTAGAATAGGCAAAAATAACACATTTATATTGCATTTTTTTTGCCCCAAACTTCATGTGATTATCATAAAGTGGGCATGTCTGTAAAGGGGAGACTCGTGGGTACCCATAGAACCCATTTACATTCACTGATCTGGGGGTCAGAGGTCAAGGGACCCCTTTGGAAATGGCCATGAGAGTTTACCCTCGCCAGAATTTCGCCTAACTTTGGAGCGTTATTTAGCGACCTTCCCGACAAGTTAGCATGACATGGCCTGAAGACTACAGCCTCTTAAAGACAGTAATGCCTCAGAGAGTTTGATAATTATTTTTTAGGGGTGCTGACCAAGAAATTTAGGTGTGCTTGAGCACCCCTAAAACGAGTCTAAAATCGCCACTGGCCAGGAATAAACTAGTGGAGAAACACAGAATCCTTTTATTTTCTATTGGCTTGAAAGTGGACAAAATATATATATATATATTCAGTCTAAAAACTTATGGAATCAGCTTATAGAATAATCACGTGTAAGTTTTCAAATACAAGAATGAAAGGAAGCAATGCAAGAAAGAAAGACACACCTAAACTGTACAGGAAACTAAACAACAAACGTCAGCAAAGAGAAATATAATACAACGACAAAAAGAATATTACAGGGAAAATCACATTCCAGCGGCATTGTTGCAGGGAGTGAAATCAAAAGGCACCTGATTGCAAGATCTTGGCAGTCCGACTGAGAGACCAGTGGGTGGTTCTGCCATTATGGCACCCCACCTGTGTGAGATTGTAGATGAAATGTTCAACTGATAAATCAGTCATCTTTCTTTATCAGTTATCAGGAAAGAGTAATGTGGGCTTTTCCTTCAGCTTCAGACCTGACAGAAGCTCCTGCTGATTGTAACATCATACATCAGGTAACGTAAACACAGAATCACTTGGTTGACTTCCAACGCTGATCTCACTCAGTCTGGCACTGGAGGGGAACAGCTCT
The DNA here is from genome assembly GCA_916701665.1 of Sebastiscus tertius. Classification (NCBI taxonomy): domain Eukaryota; kingdom Metazoa; phylum Chordata; class Actinopteri; order Perciformes; family Sebastidae; genus Sebastiscus; species Sebastiscus tertius. Next base: position 7,798 of record CAKAOH010028483.1, on the reverse strand, counting down.
GGCTTATCACAATAGAAAATTGGTTTACGGTAAGATTGATTACAATCGGAATTTTGACCTCACAAAAAGGGAAACATAGCACAGTGCAGGCAATCATACTAGGTGTACAAAATGATGTCTGTATTAATATATTAGAGAAATGTCCCTGTTTTATCTATTTTCAAAAATGGAATTATTAACATCACAAAATGATGAGCAAATTTTGAGGACATGTAGCACAAGTCGATTTTGGATAAAAATGATCAAATATTTATTTATATATTTGTAATATATTTTATAATTATTTAAAATCAAACTTCACTTTATGATTTCCTAAAAATCACTACACAATATCGAAGAATTATTGTTAATTTAAAGCAATACTAAATGGTGAAAAGGCAGTACACAGTATACTTAGATACTTGGTACACAGTGCCATCTTCAGGCTAGTTTTTCCCAGAAGAAAGCTTTTTTCAAATTAATGACTAAATATGTTTTGTGCGCTCCAATACCTATACTACCATACTGTTTAGTATACCAGAAAAAGATGTCCCAATACATAGTATGTCAAATGCAGTATGGTATACCAGTATGCAAGGCAGCATGCTTTTCTGGCTATTCTGACCCTCAATCCTCTGTGCAGAGGATATATGAGCATGACTAAAATTACAATATATCAACTTATTATGCACCAAAAAATGAACCTCCATGGGCTCTGCCATTTCTGACAACATCAATAAACACGTCACAAGTCGTGAACTCGGAGCTTTCAGAAACTTTCCACTTACAAGGTTGTGAATACCACAAGAGGGCGGCGTTTATATGGACTCTTCTTGTGAACACACGAAACACGACCCATTTGAAGGCACCATTTGACCTGTCATAGTAGTAAAAGCACAGGTGTTACTAATAATGGCTCTGTTCTATGGCTCTGAACAAGTATGCAGGGAAAAGCAAAGCTTCCAAAAATAGGCAGTTTCTTTAAAAAGAAAGAGGAAATGGCAAGCGTTGTTCTACTGAGCAAGAGTCTAATCAAGACAGCTGCTAACGCTTGCACCAGCACGCCGTCCAACATCACTGGAGATGGTCAGAACAAGGTACAAAAGGATGTGCTGGAGCCAACTGCTACAATCACATCTGTATCCCATGGGACATGGGACATTTTCCTGAGAAGATGTTGTTTGTAGACGTCTGCGTCGGTGCAAACTTGGGGGAAGTCTTTACTGCTTTTCCTAACCATTTCAGTGACTGTAGCATCTGCCCAAAGATCATTTTCCAAACTGAAGCTTATTAAATCTTACCTGAGGAGCTCAATGGGACAGACCAGTCTATCTGGACTTGCCACGCTATTGATCAAGAATCAATAGTTTGTTGCTATATTAATGACTAGCTAGCGTTAGCAAACTCATAAGGTTAGTAACGTTAGCCTACAAATTAATGTTCTGCTTAACGTTACGTTACCTAACTTTATAAGTTACAGTTTTATTGAAATATGAAGGTAGTATTGTTTACCTTGGTGTTTATTGATGGAGGTTGTGTGGCATTGACATGATACAATGGACGCCGACGCAGTGGTGGAAGAAGGAACGTTAGCCTGCTCAGATCTTTACCTGAGTAAAAGTAGAAATACCACAGTTTAAAAAGAATGTTACTTTATTACAAGTAAAAGTCCTGAATTCAAAATGTTACTTACGTTGCATTTTGCAGATGTATTATCAGCAAAATGTACTTACAGTAAAGTATTAAAAGTAAAAGTAGCCTACTCAGTATGTAGTGTCTCCTTTCAGTGTTATATTAATATAGAATATTATATTATTTAGTTTTACACTAACAAATACAGGTAAGAGCATTTTAATGTTTTAGTTCATCAATCTGGAGCTAATTTGAGATACTTTGTATACTACTGGGTAGATTATAGTACTACTACTGCATCATATCATAAGTATATCATGTTTTTTGTGTGTAAAAGTAAGTGTCAAATAAATGTAGTGGAGTAAAAAGTACAATATTTACCTCTGAAATTAGTATAAAGTTGCATAAAATGGAAATATTCACATATTACAAGTATATTAAAATTGTACTTAAGTACAGTACTTGTGTAAATGTACTAATTACATTCCATCACTGAATGGAGGTGATTAAATATTACTGTGTATAAAATATACACTGAGTAGGCTATTTTATTTATTAATGATAAGCGTGATAAAACAATACACTGCGCAATATAATACAGTGGCATGTAAACGTTATTTATTGATAAGACACACGTGATTTTCCACGCTGAGTCCTGGCGATGGATTGGTCCCAGACCAATAGAATAGACATCTTTATTGTCTTTGGCTTCACAGACATGCATACATTTAAAATCTTCCTTTGCCATGAGTGAGATTACATGAGATAAAGAAAAACAAAAATGAAGTAAGTAATAGCCTAAGTGAGCCAAACAGTTGGGATGAAAGTGCTTAACATATTAATGATTAATACATACCTTAAATAGACATCATGAAAAACAGCAGCAGTCACTAATATCTAATGAAATCATTTGTTAAGTCAAATAACAGAGGTTGGAATAAAAGATCTCTTTTAAAGATGTTTCTCGTTGCTCTGGGTACCCTGTATCGTCGTCCTCATTAAACAGAGGATGTAAAAGCTCCTGAACTGTTAATGCTTTGTGTAATGTATAGCTCCACCAGCTGTCTCTGGGGGTTCCCTAGAATCTTGCTGGCAGTGTTAACTATTTTTGTGAACTTGCTTTTATTTCTAGCCTCCAAAATTTCCATACCAGCATGTGATGTTGTAGGAAATAATACTTTCCACCAACCATCCTCAGGACGTCTTTGCTCATGTCAAAGCTATTTCATTTCCTTAAAAGAAACAGGCTTTGCATTGCCTTCTTAAAAATGTTGTCTGAGTGTTCATTGAAATTTAGGTTGGTGTCTAAAATCATTCCTAAACATTTAAGCTACCTACTGTCTCTACAGCTTGACCCTCAATTGTAAGACTGCAGATCAAACTCATGGGGAAACAAAGAAAACAAAGACATTGTGAGGAGAAGGAGGAAGAGAATTCCGCTCAAGTTCAGTTCAGCCATCTTTCTCAACCAAGACCTACAGCAGCGCCATGTTTCTCCTCAACAAATACCAAATAGGTTAATAACGACACATATGCAACAAGTTGTACTGTTGAAAGATGTTTTTCAGCTGTCAGTTGGATAAAAACTGGCATCAGGGCATCATACAGACTGAACTCTTTGTCCCTTCTCTCCATTTCAGTGTTCAACACCAAGCCCCGTTGACTCCTGCTGTAATCATCAAAAGTAAGCTATGTTAAAGTGTAATTTTAAACGTTACTGGACATGTTGATTGATGCTTGATTAATGATGCTGTTGCGTCTGTGTGTGTGAGAATATGTGGTCGCTGTGCCAGGCAATGAGATGCTGTTAATGTCGGTCTTGTTGGTGCCTGTAACATAATGTTACCTCTGATAATGTGTAGGCCTGAGGCTTGGATGATTAAACTGTGGTGCATTCAGGCAAGTATAGTTGTAATGGCCTATTTTGGTTGTGCATTTCAGAACCTATTGTAGCCTATGATTGGTCTTGGATGGGCTAGAACCACCTGATCTTCTCTGTAACTACTCACACTGTGATTTGGTTTTGGTTTTCATATTTGTCATGGTGCACCGTCACTAATAATGTTTTCATGTTTGTCATGGTGCGCCATCACCAATAATGTTTTCATATTTGTCATGGTGCGCCGTCACCAATAATGTTTTTAAATTCATGTTTGTCATGTAGGGCTGTCCCGAATACCATCTTCTGGGCTTCGAAGCTTCGGTGAGAAATATTCAAAGCTATTCAAAGCTATTCGAAGCTTTGCGGTGCTGTGCGCTGCGTTGCGTTGCGTTGCGGTGCGGTGCGGCGTGGCAGGCTGACATGTTCTTCTGTCCGTCTGTCTCCATCTCCTCCATTTCAGTGCCAGTGACAGTGCCGTTGCCGACTACTGTACACATATGCACCTCTACACACAACACACAGCGATATCCGTCTGAGAATAACTAATAATTATTATTTTTGAATATAAATAATTAATAATGTTGTGGCTTTATTCCTTATTTCATGGGCTATTTGAGGATTTATACTTTACTATTACATCCTTATATATATAACACTTTAAAAACTTTTAAAAAACGCCGCATTCAAATATTAATTTGGAGGTTGAAATACCATGGCAACGGTCAAAGTTTCAAAGCACTGGGCTCAGCCCTATTGTCGTGGTACGTCATCACCAGTAAGTCTCATCTGTGTCATGTCCTTTAATGTTTTCATATTTGTCAAGGTGCTCCGTCACTCATGTTCATTCGCTACTAACATTTCACTTATTATGTTATGTGTGATTGTGATTGACCGGTCCGCTTTGACAATCTTGAATCGGGGCTCTGTGCTGCCTCATTACGCCACTGTGTGGGATCACAGTTTAGTGGCTTAAAAAAAAAAAGATAAATTATACAACAATTATAACAAGTTATAAATTCCATATGAAGCAGAGACTATGTGTCTCAAACTGATCGATTACTCATTAATGGCAACACTCGACAATAACTAGAGGAAATGTTGCTGCACTGTTGTGGCATTTAGTCAGGAAGGCAGAGTAACATAAACATGAAAGCTTTGTTTTACTGCAGCAAAACATGTTAAGAAAAATGTTGAAGACTTTCTCTTTTTTACTGTGCTGTAGATTGTATTAATAATAATAATAATAATAATTCACTATCATGTGCTGCCTGTGAGTTTTGTCAGAGGTCTCACTAACAATTTAATTTTATTACTGCATACTTTTTATTATCCTGTAAGGCCATCATTCCCCTACATGTTGTTGGCCACAAGATGGCAGTGTTCCCCAAGACTTGACTTGAAGCAGCGCCACATAACAGTTTCTGTATAGTGCAAATTAATGACTAACGAGAAAGTTCAGACAGTTGAATGAATACAACAGCCACTATAAAATATTGTCAGACAGGTGGCTGAGAGGCTTCAAATATCAGCAATTAACTGGCATAGAGCTCCTACTGAATATGTACGCCTAAAGTGCACATCAGCAAGGTATTAAACCTTAAAGAACAATAAAGAGGCTTAAAGTCAGCCAAACAATGATGCTGAAGATCCAATCTGTGACATATCAGTCTGTGTTGTTTAATGCTTCTTAGGGCTGAACGATTTTGAAAAATATCTAATTCCAATTATTTAGACTGATACTGCAATTGCGGTATAATTTAAATATTAGAGGGAATGATGATTTTTACATCATTATTCTCATTTTTGAGGAATCTGTACCAAACAAAGATGTTTTCTTAAGTCTGCAGAATATGATGTGTAGAACAGGACATCTCCGCAGCACCACAATATTTAATTTAAAATGCTACTTTGACACACATTTCACTTTTGACAAATATGGCGCCTCCTGCGATTTGAAAATTGCAATAGGCGATATTGCGATCTTGATAAAATTTGGATTAATTTTGCAGTCTTATTGCTTCTTTAGTTAACCTTTATCTGATATACCCTTTTTCCTTTATCTTTCTTGGTCTGGTTTTACTTCAAGTAGTGGTTTCCTATATTTCCCAGAATGCCTTTGGATAACATCTAGGGGATTAAATACATTCAGTTGTACGTATTATGGATAGAAAATGTGGAATAGCCTTCTGATTCCTGAGAGGATTCCCCTATTAGGAAGAAGTGAGAATTTCACCCTCATATTCCAAATGCATTATGTGTTGTAGCTGCATTGCAGATTGTTTCAAATTAAACTCTGTTGTGATTTGCTGGAATTATCTGAACATGATGTCATGCTGTCTAAGCATGGCTGGTTATCCACAGGGATAAAAATGCCAGGTACAGTGCCAGCAGCTGTCTTTGGTGGACTTTTCCTGCAAAACAAGAAATGGCGTGAGAACAAAATAATGGAAGCCTTTATCAGTATTGGCACATGCTAGTCTGATGCTAGAGGCCTTCAGGTAAACAATACCATGCTTCTTTCTTTGTCTCTAGCTGTCTGTCCATCTCTGTCTCTAAGCCCATGTGGTGAAAGAATGACAAACACAGAGTCCAGAGACAACAGACAGGGATGAGCTAATCCTTGTTGTGTATAATTCCAGACATTCCGATGGGGTGTTGTTCCCGGGCGGGCTAATCGGTGAGCGCCGACGCAGCGCTCGCGCCGGGGCTTTGCGCTAAACAAACAAACACGGGAAAATGGAAAGTGGAAAGCTGATGTCAAATAGGCAAGTGTTCACATACAGATTCACTTATGCCCTCAGGTATGCATGGAAAGACACATATCCGGAAACACATACGCATAGGAGGAGAGCCGGGTAACTAGGACAAAGGTGAAAGGTTCAAGGGTGGAAAAAAAGAGTGAGAATGGGTGGGGGATGGTAAGATGAGAGGAAATTGCTGTCACTGTGGCATTTAAATTGATGTAAAGTGTGTGTCTTCAAAAAAATACATACAGTACATTCATAAACATTTACTACTTGTATTGAACTGGCTAAAGAAAACCGTACTATCTGGTAAACCTGTTCTTCCATTTGTTGCATTTTTAAGTGACACATGAATTACAATTAGGGGAAGAGTTCCGGAGGATGTGTGCAAAAAATGAAGGGATAAATAGAGGAAGAAGTTAAGAGGTAACGTGGGTCCAAGTGGTGACAGGTGACGAGGTAAAGAACCTCCTGTAGATGAAAAGATGAAAGACGGGGATTGTCAGACAGAGCAGACGTGGAGCCTGGAGAGAAGACGACAAGCTCGTCAAAGGAGAGACAGGAGGGCTGTCAAAGAAAGGTGCAGTGCGCGTCGGTAGGTCCTGTTGACGAGAATAGGAAAAGCTCTCTCGCACACAGAGGCCTCTTTGTTCCTTTGTGAGTCATTCTAGAAAGGGCACAGCTGTAAACAGTCGAGATCAGTCCATTAGACCCCGAGGTGCCAGAGCTCCAGTGTTGACTATGTATCCGGAAAGAAAACGGCAAGCTTGAGTCATCAATAAACAGAAAAGTCAGATGAGTGTGTAAGTGTGTGTGGTGTGTAATAGGAGGCAGAAAGGAGGAGTGCAGGGTTTAGGGGGATAATGGCGCAGAGTAGCACGGGGCAATGATCTCATGCCTCTCCCAGCTGGCAAACAAGGCTTTTTCCATGGCCTCCTATCTCTCTTTCACCCCTCTGCTGTCTCTCCAAATCCCTCCCTTTCTCTCTCACACTAGCTTCCTCATCCCCTCTCTCTCTCTCTCTCTCTCTCACTCTCTCACTCTGCTCTGTGTTTACACTGGAGAGAAATATTTTGTGGCGGTGGTGGCGATTCTTTCCATCTCTTGACTCTCTGTAAATGCCTCAATTCAAAGCGAGTGAATATCTAGTGAATATCTATCCCCTCCGCACATAATCAAACCTAACCTTTAGATTTACATCCCGCTTTTTAATTAGCTGTCACCTCGCTCATCTTCAACCGGACTTGGGCCAAATCATCAGGGATCGCATCATGAATGCCAGGTCACTGGTATTGCAGCAATAAAAGCCGAAAGAAGCCCTGAGCTTCTAGTGACCTCAGGAGTCACTGGCCTTTGTCAGCTACGTTGACCTCTGACCTGTCGTGACCCCGGCACACGCCAGGCCTGCTCCCGGCTACCGCCCCTACTCCAGGTTGTTTTTGTTACCACGTTAAAACCATGTGAGTACACACCAACAATCAGCCCTTACCAACCCCCGACACACACACACACACACACACACACACACACACACACACACACAGAGTCCATCTGTTGGAAG
>CAKAOH010028478.1:1564-12023 GCA_916701665.1 Sebastiscus tertius | reverse complement strand
CACATTAACACACATTAACACACAGTGACACACATTAACACACAGTGACACACATTAACACACATTAACACACAGTAACACACATTAACACACAGTGACACACATTAACACACAGTGACACACAGTGACACACATTAACACACATTAACACACAGTAACACACATTAACACACAGTGACACACATTAACACACATTAACACACAGTAACACACATTAACACACAGTGACACACATTAACACACATTAACACACATTAACACACATTAACACACAGTAACACACAGTAACACACACATTAAATCACGGAGCGCGCCGTAACTCACTCCCCTGATATTATTCCCACTAGGGACTCTCTTAAGGTGGATTCTTAAGGTGGATTCTTAAGGTGGATTCTTAAGGTGGATTCTTAAGGTGGATTCTTAAGGTGGATTCTTAAGGTGGACCAGTTTTTCTCAGCTTATTCATTGATTAAAAATTGATTAATTTTAATGAATAATCTTTATTTTAACTGATAATGTTAATCAGTTAAAATGCTTAATGTCGGTTTAAACGGTTAATTATTAGCATCCCTCTGAGGGACTCTGTACTGGGTGTGCTGGTCTCTCTGAGGGACTCTGTACTGGGTGTGCTGGTCTCTCTGAGGGACTCTGTACTGGGTGTGCTGGTCTCTCTGAGGGACTCTGTACTGGGTGTGCTGGTCTCTCTGAGGGACTCTGTACTGGGTGTGCTGGTCTCAGATACTGTGGTTGTGTTTCCATCACTCTGTCAGAGTGGTGCATGATTTATCATCACAGACCAGACACACATCTGTCCTCCATCTATCCAGATGTGAACCAGACTACATGGAGAGCTACGTATAGCAGACCGCTGCTATGTATAACAGACCGTATAACAAACAGTATGTTTTTCCCGCCCCTAGTGACCTCCTGTCCCGTCACCATGGTTACGATGTCCTGAGCGTGGCGTTTACCTTGTCCACCTGAGCCTGGGAGGCCTGCTGCAGCGTGTCCAGGACGATGTCCAGGTACTTCTTGAACTCTCCTCCGATGGCCAGAGCGATGTCGCCGAACGCCGACAGGATCTGAGGCTTCACCGACCGATGGACGTTCTCGTTCTGCACACAGAGAGACAAACGTCACGTCACCGCTGACGGGACGAAGACGGAGGACACACCAGCAGCTCTCTGACGCTGGATGTTCTATCATTAATACTGATTCATCAGATCATCAGTCTCTTCATTCATACAAGAATTCAATACAACGTTTGGGCTGGAAAATAAATACAAGAACCAAAATATTACAGTTCCAATCGCCGTGGAACATTCTGCCCGTAGTTCAGGCATCAGGAGTCTCTAATGTCCTTTACTGTGAACGCACTGTATTTATTGATTGATTGATTGATTTATTGATTGATCCCAGCTACAGGAAGTCACTAAACAGGAAGTGAGAGCTTAAGACAGACAGGAAATGAAGGGTGGAGGTCTCAGATAACGTGGTTGGTTTTTACATCACACTTCAGCGTGGTGCATGATTTATCATCACAGACCAACACATCAACACAGACAGACAGACAGACAGACTCTTCCTCCTCCTCTTCCTCACCCCAAGGTTCTCCAGCAGCAGCTGCATGATCTCGTCACAGAAAGGCAGGATGTTGGACATCAGAGCTCTGCACAGGTCACACACCAGACCCACCGCCGCCAGACACACCTGCAACATCATCATCATCATCAACATCATCATCATCACCAGCTGAGCACCACTGTAGCGTCGGCACATTTGACCATGGAGACGAGAGCGACGGCTGGCTCCACCGCCATACCATAATGTTTCCTGTCCGTGACGGAGTTAGCGTGCAGCTGTAGGGGTGGAGGTCTCAGATAACGTGGTTGGTTTTTACATCACACGTCAGCGTGGTGCATGATTTATCATCACAGACCAACACAGCAACAGCAGCCCTCGCCTGGCTCTGCTTCACTGGACCACAGCAGTTTAAGGTGGAGGCGTACCCGATGCCGGGCGTAGATTAAGGTGGAGGCGTACCCGATGCCGGCCCTAGTTTAAGGTGGAGGCGTACCCGATGCCGGCCCTAGTTTAAGGCGGAGGCGTACCTGATACTCGGCGTAGTTCTTCAGTCCGATCCCCAGGAAGGGCTTGAAGGCATCCATGTATTTCTGGAAGTCGGCGCCCAGAACTGAAACACAGAGCAACAGTCAACAAGGCGTCTCGTCCATCCTGACAGTGATGTACATGCGTTTCTTCTTCTGTGGTTCTACCTTCCACCAGCGTGGACACGGCCATCAGAGCGTCCTCCTGGACCCCCCCGGAGCCGGCGGTGCTCTGAAACATCCTCAGCAGAGACGCCATCACCACGTCGGAGATCTGCAGGGCGTCCTGATGCTGCACTTTACGCAGCACGTTCTGCAACAAACACACAGGAAACACTCGCACCGTCACAATAAAGGCATGAACACGACGCCAGTGACTTTACCAAAGTAAGAGCGCGATGGGCTGCTCAGGTGGGAGGTCTTTACCTGTAGGGTGGCGCACAGCAGCGACTGCAGGTCGTTGAACTGGATTCTGTCTGAGGTGCTCTGGATGTGAGACTGGGGACACAGGAAGTGACATCATTACACAGCTGGGAAGTGAACGCTACAGGAAGTCATTAAACAGGAAGTGAGAGTGAATGAGGAAGGGTGGAGGTCTCAGATAACGTGGTTGGTTTTTACATCACACGTCAGCGTGGTGCATGATTTATCATCACAGACCAACACGGAGTTATGTATGTAGTGTGATGAAGAGAGAGAGTGATGAAGAGAGAGAGAGATGAAGAGAGAGAGTGTGATGAAGAGAGAGAGAGATGAAGAGAGAGTGATGAAGAGAGAGAGAGATGAAGAGAGAGTGATGAAGAGAGAGAGAGATGAAGAGAGAGAGAGTGTGATGAAGAGAAAGAGTGATGGAGAGAGAGTGATGAAGAGAGAGTGTGATGAAGAGAAAGAGTGATGAAGAGAAAGAGTGATGAAGAGAGAGTGTGATGAAGAGAGAGTGTGATGAAGAGAAAGAGTGATGAAGAGAGAGAGTGATGAAGAGAGAGTGTGATGAAGAGAGAGAGAGTGTGATGAAGAGAAAGAGTGATGAAGAGAGAGAGAGATGAAGAGAGAGAGAGTGTGATGAAGAGAAAGAGTGATGAAGAGAGAGAGAGATGAAGAGAGAGAGAGAGAGAGTGATGGAGAGAGAGAGAGAGAGAGTGATGAAGAGAGAGAGAGAGAGAGTGATGAAGAGGGACTGACCTCCATCTGGAGGACCTGCTGCAGCCGCTCCATGATGACCAGCGTGGTCTTCTGGACTGCAGGGTAACAATCCTTCGCACTGTTCTTCACGATCTCCATCAGAGCCTCGTAGGCAGCAGAGCGCAGGTTGTTCTGGTGACCGTCGGGTCTGCACAGGAAACACATCATCATCATCATCATCATCACCACCATCATCACCACCATCATCACCACCACCACCACCACCACCACCACCATCACCATCACGACCCCCCCCACCTGTCTGTGGTCTCCAGGAGTTTCTGGACGATGATCTCGAAGGAGGAGGACAGACAGTAGGTGCTGGGCTCCTCCTGGTCCTCTGCAGCGTCTGTAGCTTCATAAGCTGCTTCAGCCAGAGACGAGAAGGCCTGACAGGAAACAGGAAACAGGAAGTTACACTTAACCTTCATCTTCCCAGCAGCCACCAGGCTCCAGATATGTGATGTCACGTGACCCGCAGCTCACCCAGCAGACGTTGGAGGCCACCCGGGGCTCGGCCCCCAGGCCCTCGATCAGACACTGCAGCAGGGGGGCCAGGTACACCTCGTTGATGGCTGCTTCAGGCAGCAGCTCACAGATCCTCCCCACCGTCCACGCCGTGGTGTCCCTCACCACCACGCTGGGGTCCTTCATCAGCTCGATCAGCGTCGGCATCGCCTGCAGGACCAGGGCTTAACTAGTTAGTGACTGACCTGTACGACCAGGGCTTAACTAGTTAGTGACTGACCTGAATGACCAGGGCTTAACTAGTTAGTGACTGACCTGTACGACCAGGGCTTAACTAGTTAGTGACTGACCCGTACGACCAGGGCTTAACTAGTTAGTGACTGACCTGAATGACCAGGGCTTAACTAGTTAGTGACTGACCTGTACGACCCGGGCTTAACTAGTTAGTGACTGACCCGTACGACCCGGGCTTAACTAGTTAGTGACTGACCTGAATGACCAGGGGTTTGAGCTGGTTGAGTTCGGGTCCTTCCAGGATGGATCCGAACGCCATGACGGAGGCGTCTCTGTAGCGCCAGTCGGGGTTTTTGATGTGTTCTTTGATGAAGGGCAGAACGTGAGGAACCACGTCATCCTCGCAGCAGGTCGCCAGCAGCATCAGACACACGCCCGCCGCCTTACAGGGGTTCCAGTCGTCATCGTCGTCGTTCTCGTCCTGCAAAAAATAATAAAGTCAAAGGTCGCATGACGGGTCTGGTACCAAAATACAGCTGGTTAGCCTCCAGCTAATGTTAACCCACTGCTAGTGTTAGCCTCCAGCTAATGTTAGCTCACTGCTAGCGTTAGCCTCCAGCTAATGTTAACCCACTGCTAGTGTTAGCCTCCAGCTAATGTTAACCCACTGCTAGCGTTAGCCTCCAGCTAATGTTAGCTCACTGCTAGCGTTAGCCTCCAGCTAATGTTAACCCACTGCTAGTGTTAGCCTCCAGCTAATGTTAGCTCACTGCTAGCGTTAGCCTCCAGCTAATGTTAGCTCACTGCTAGCGTTCGCCTCCAGCTAACGTTAGCCCACTGCTAGCGTTCGCCTCCAGCTAACGTTAGCACACTGTTAGCGTTCGCCTCCAGCTAACAGCGTGACCTCATCATGACGTCATCACTAAAGGGTCTCTAAGGTCAAGAGGTTAATAAGGGAAACAGAAACCTGCTTGGTGAGGGTCTGGGTCAGGATGGGGACCAGGTACTGCAGGGCTCCTTTGGCGTAGAATTTACTGGTGTGCTCCGGGGGGCGTCCCTGCTCCGAGGCCTGCCATTGGATGAGAGCAAACAGGAAGAGACCAACAGTCACAGGGGGGTGGTTTCAACAGACTGGAGCTGAAATGGTTGTTAACGTAACAAAGTCTGCTTACACAGACCTCTGAGGCCTCGATGGCCAGGTCCATCTCCTCGTCACAGACGTTGGACCAGAACTCGATGCCCTGTAAGGCCACCTCGTCGATGTCGCTCTTCATCGCCTCGATGGTGATCTGAGAGGAGGAAGCAGTGAAACAGAGAGAAGGGGAGAGCAGACAGAAGAAGTTAAAGAAGGAAGAGTTCAAGTCAAACTTGTAATTTCAGCTGAAGCATCCTGAGGGTTTAAACTCGTTTCTCTGTGTGGCAGAATAAATAAACACTCACGGCGAACAGCGCTGGACCCATGTAGGTCTCCATGTACTGATAGTACAGAGACATGATCTTCACCAGGTTCTGTAAGGCCGCCACACGCACCTGAACACACAGCAGAGGGATGAACATGCGTCCGACAGGAGAAATGGTCATTAAAGGTTAACGGCGCCGGAGACGGACGCATTTACTCACTCTGGTGTCGGGACACTGCGTCGCTTCACACACCACCTGCATGATGAAGTGTCTCTCCGTCTGGAACACAAACACAACACAAACTGATGTTTCACAATAAAACTCAACAAGAGTCTTTACATCGACTCCTACAAAATAAACCTTCCACTGAAGCGACAGGAAGTGAAGCGACAGGAAGTGAGGTGTCCTGTGTGGTTACCTCCTTGTCGAAGTTGGCTTTGGTGAACTCCAGAGAGTTGAGCAGGGCGTTGGTGGCGGCCAGTTTAACGTTGTTACTGGGCTCCTCCTTCCTCATGCCCTGGATGATGGCCGTCAGGATCTGGTTGGCGTTCTCCTGCAGCTGTTCTGGGTCCTGAAGGAACCAGAACCAGAACCGGGTCAACGGGTGAATATCAGGGCATGAATTAACTGTGTTTCAGAGATCTTGGACTGAACGGACGCTTGGTTAGCGTGGGATGGTGCTGACTCACGATGTCCTGGCAGATGTATCCGATGGCCTCCAGCGTGGACTCCTTCATGTGCTCGGTGCTGGAGGGGTCGGTGACGTTGGCCACCAGCTGTGGGATCAGCTCGGGCCACTGGTTGACGGGGATCTCCGCGCAGGCGATCCCGGCGACGCACTGCGACGCCGAGCTGGGCCGGTACGTCTCGGTGCCCAGAGTCTGTAAAACCTGCAGGACGGAGAGACAGACGGACGGACGGAGGTGAGGACAGTACAAACATCAGATGAATGAACGGCGTGAGGAATGTTTCAGAGTCCTTACGTAGTTCTTGATCTCGCGGCGAGCGTTGGCGTCGATGGCCAGCCATCTCTGCTGGTACTGTGTCTTCACGTCGGGGTCTTTGGAGGTCAGAGAGTTCTTCACCTGCAGACCGGCAGCAACACGAGCCACCTGAGTGTTCCCCGGGTTAGCCAACACCTTCGACAACTCCACCAGGAATGTGGGCTGAGGGACGAGAGAGAGAGGGAGGAGGGAGGAGAGAGAGAGGGGAGGAGGGAGGAGAGAGGGAGAGGAGAGGAGGTGGGATGAAGAGAGGAGAGGGAGGGAGAAGAGAAGGTGGGAGGAGAAGAGGAGAGGAGAAGTGAGGAGGGTGGAGGAGAGGAGAGAGGGAAAAGAGGAGAGAGGAGGGAGGGAGGAGAGGAGAGAGGAGGGAAACATAGAATAAGATGAGAGAAGTTATTGATCTGTGACTTGATGGCTGACTGATCATCCAACATTAAATGTTGTGTCACAAAGAAACAGAAATACTGTTAATAACAATAATTATTATTATTATAGTAACTAATAATCTGTCCTCCTGGGTAAATGAGAACGGAATGTGGAGTGAAATAATCACTAGATAGCAGCTGATGAAGAGCTCAGACAGTGTTGAAGATGAGCCGCTGATGAAGGCTGTGTGATGCTGCAGAAAGCTCCAGAACAAGTGAGTAAATGGCCCTTTACCGAGGATAAACCAAACAGCAGTGAGAAATATAATCAGTATTGAGTCTAAACATCATGTTACAGCTTCATGCTTCAGATGTGAAAAATGTCCCATGATGCTCTCTGGTGTCTGACTATCAACATCCTCCTCTGCAGCTCTGAGCAGCTCTGAGCTGCTCTCGACACCCACAAACACCGACAACACCGACTCTCCTCTCCTCTCCGCTCCGTCTTCCTCCTGAACGCTGCAGCTGTTGTTTCTTCCTGTAGTTAACACATCGCATCATCTCTCTCCGTTAACTCCGTCACACCATGACGACGGTTAACAGAGACGCACCGGTTCATCTACCACACCGGTGTATCCATTTATATTCCTACCACACAACTACATTGATAGGTATTTGGCGATTTGTCCTTCACGGGGGACGTATATCGATCTAAAATCCATTTACAAGGTAAATAAGGATGCACCGATACCACTTTATTTCAGACCGAGTACAAGTACTTACATTTGGGTACTCTCCGATACGAGTACTGATACGAGTGCTCCTCTGAGCCTAAAGAGCCTGGTTAACAGCCAGCTGGAGGGTGAGAGACACGCAGCAGGTTGGGGAGTCCCGCATACAAGGCGGTGCGCCGCGACCGGCTCTAGGTCGGCTTGGAAAGGCTCGGGTCGAAGGTGGCTCGCGGGGCTCCCTGCTCTCGGTGCGGACTGTCCTCAGTGCGCCCCGACCGTGTCGTGCCGCGGTCCACGTAAAATGCGCCAGGGGTCTGTGGCGATGTCGGCAACCCACCCGACCCGTCTTGAAACACTAACCAAAGAGTCTAGCGCACGGGTTCAGCGGGGTTGGACCCGTGCGCTAGACCCGCAATGTTAGACATTTCTCAGACATGTATCGGCCTTTTGTTTGAACATATTCCAGCCTTTATTTGGGCCGTATTTCTGACATACTTTGGCCTTTTTTATGACATTTCAGGCATTTTTTTGACATATTTCGGCCTTTTTTATATTTTTCTTTCGGACTTATTTCGGCTTGTTTTCTGACTTTGTTCAGTTATTTTCAGACATATTTTGGCCTTTTTTAGACGTTAGCATGCAGCTTTAGTTCTGCTCTGCGTAGCCCTGCCCTGCGTAGCCCTGCTCTGCTCTGCTCTGCTCTGCTGTGTGTAGCTCTGCTCTGCTCTGCGTAGCTCTGCTCTGCGTAGCTCTGCTCTGTGTAGCTCTGCTCTGCGTAGCTCTGCTCTGCTCTGCGTAGCTCTGCTCTGCGTAGCTCTGCTCTGCTCTGTGTAGCTCTGCTCTGCTCTGCGTAGCTCTGCTCTGTGTAGCTCTGCTCTGTCTAGCTCTGCTTTTCCTGTCAATGTGTGAAACCCAAAGTGTTTCCCTCCTTTCCTGAATGTGTAGTGTTCACCACGCTGGATTTAACATGGAGGGTGCAGGTCGTATCCACGACGACCCTCCAAAGTTTTACTCTGTGAGCTTTGTTTTGGTTGACGGATACGGAACGGATATGACGTCACGTCACTCAGACTACCACAATAAAAGCGGTAACTTCCTTCTAGCTCCACAGAGACTCAGATGAAGCAGATAGATCCATTCTGGTGTTAAAACATCTGGTTACATATCATAAAAAAGAATCACGACACAGAGGAGAATCGGTTTGATCCCGCCCCTGCTGGATACCAAGTGAAGGGTGGAGGTCTCAGATAAATGTGGTTGGTTTTTCCATCACACGTCAGCGTGGTGCATGTTTATCATCACAGACCAACACAGCAGCTGGTCCCCTATTTCAAAATCATAAAAATAAAATAAATAAATCAGGATATACAGAGAATCATTTTTCTCCACCTCTAATAAATCAGGTGAAACTTGATTTGTCTCATTTTAACATGAGAAAGTGTTTGAGCTGATCTGCAGCCTCACAGCAGATCATCAGATGGGTGCAGCTGCCTCCATGAAATGCTAACTCTAGCAGGCTGTGTGTGTGTGTGTGTGTGTGTGTGTGTGTGTGTGTGTGTGTGTGTGTGTGTGGGTGTGTGTGTGTGTGTGTGTGTGTGTGTGTGAATGGAGGGGGGGGGCAGCAGGGCGGGCTCCAGCTGTCCTGAGCTCCTCTCTGCTCCATCCATGCTGCTGCCTCACTCACTGACTGGCTGGCTGCAGCAGGTCAGTGAGCTTCTCCCACCTCCACCAGTATCACCAGTAACACCACCAGTAGCACCATACTAACCAGGTTCTCTATAGCCGCCTGCTCCAGAAACTTCTGTGCCGCCTCCAGTTCATTCCGATCTGAGGGAGAGATGAGAGAGAAGAGGGGTTATTCAGAGTAACGTTAACAGAACCACCGAGCTAGTTGGTTAATTAGCTAACAGATCAGAGGTTCTGCTAACAGCTCGGTGGTTCTGTTAACAGATCAGAGGTTCTGCTAACAGATCAGAGGTTCTGCTAACAGCTCGGTGGTTCTGTTAACAGCTCAGAGGTTCTGCTAACAGATCAGAGGTTCTGCTAACAGATCAGAGGTTCTGCTAACAGCTCGGTGGTTCTGTTAACAGATCAGAGGTTCTGCTAACAGCTCGGTGGTTCTGTTAACAGATCAGAGGTTCTGCTAACAGATCAGAGGTTCTGTTAACAGATCAGAGGTTCTGCTAACAGCTCGGTGGTTCTGCTAACAGCTCGGTGGTTCTCGGTGGTTCTGCTGTGATAGTAAACCGGTCCAGCAGCTCCTGTGTTCCGGTACCTCTCGGTGTGATTCTGTTGTCTCTGCTTTAACCCTCTATAGAGTAGTATAGTTTAATCAGAGCGCTGGTTGATCAGCTGGAGTCTCAGAGACACGGCGAGGCTCCAACGTGCTGCTAGCAGCGGGAACACATCCCCGGCTAGTGCTAATGCTAGTGCTAACAGTAGCATGCTAGCAGTAGCACTAGCCGAGCAACGGGACACGCTCTGAGACAGAAACTAAAGTTTTCGGGTTGAACATGAAACCAGATCAAAGAACAGGAAGTCAGTTTAAACATGAAGGAAGAGGTCAACAGAACCACCAGGAGCACCTCTCTCCTCTCAGCGGCTCCACAGCACCGAGAGCCCGGAGACACTCACCGAGGAGCGGCCGGAGGATGAATGATACGAGCTAACGGCTAACAAGCTAATGACTAACAAGCTATACAAGCTAACAAGCTAACGAGCTAACAAGCTAACGAGCTAGCAGCTAACGAGCTAGCAGCTAACGAGCTAGCAGCTAACGAGCTAGAAGCTAACGAGCTAGCAAGCTAGCAGCTAGCAGAGAGGCTACATCAGCATGGAGGGTCTCTGCTCACCGGCTGCAGGCTGCTGACAGAGAACCTCCACCAGATACACTATATTACTATGTTTTATATATATATATATATATATATATATATATATATATATATATATAAAAAACATCACAA
>CAKAOH010028475.1:20070-48595 GCA_916701665.1 Sebastiscus tertius | reverse complement strand
CCCCCCTCACCCGTCGCCTCTACCGTCCAGCAACAGAAAACAAGCTACGGCCCCCCGTGGACACTCAGAGGCTGGCTGAGGAGAGACAGGCACAGCCAGCCACAACACGCCGACTTCCCAGCCACAACAGCCATTTACACAGCCACGCTTGAGCAGAGCGGATTCCAGCGTCTCTCGCAAGGAATGACTCACAAGACAAATTCGCACCAACGGTTTAAAATGCTCATCTCTGCAAAATTAAACGACGACGGGGAAAATTGGGAAACATTTAATAATGGATCTTGTGTGTATTGTGTGGAACTGTTTTGCAATCACGAAATGGTTCATCGCTGTCACACTCCTAGGGAGCACGAGATGGAGGAGGAGAGAGGTGGAGCATGTTTACCGGAACTGCAACGCTCCTACATTAAAGGGACACTCCACCAGTTGTGCAAAGTCAATTTAATAGTAACAGGGAGGACTACACAGCCTATGAAAACAATAGAACAACGTCTTCTGTCGAGTCTGAGGAAATTACTCGAGGGACATCACCCAGGTATCTCAACCTGAAGTTCACATTCACAGGCCGAGAGGGTCTAACAAAACACGTTGTTGAGTTGCATTATGGGAAGTGTAGGTTTCAGCGTCTTTGGATTAAAGTCAGAACATCTTGGCTGCTGCTGCATTCAATTTGACCCTTCTTTTATTTAACATGTCTCTTGCAAGTCCCTCAACTTTCTGTTGAAGTGCCACACTGAACTAAATATCTGGATTTAAACATGTATAGACTAGGGCTGTCAATCAGTTCAAATTTGTAATCCTGATTAATCGCATGATTGCCCATAGTTAATTGTGATTAATCGCCAATTCATCACACATATTTTATCCGTTCAAAATGTACCTTGAAGGGAGATTTGTCAAGTATTTAAAAGTCTTATCAACATTTGAGTGGAAAAATATACTTGCCTTATGCAAATGTATATCAACATGGGTTTGGGCAAATATGCTTGCTTTTTACAAATATATGTATATAATTATCATTGGAAAGCAATTAACTGCATTTAGCATAAAAAATATGCTAAAATCATAACATGACAAACTGCAGCCCAACAGGCAACAACAGCTGTCAGTGTGTCAGTGTGCTGACTTGACTATGACTTGCCCCAAACCTGCATGGGATCAGCATAAAGTGGGCATGTCTGTAAAGGGGAGACTCGTGGGTACCCATAGAACACATTTTCGTTCACATATCTTGAGGTCAGAGGTCAAGGGACACCTTGGAAAATGGCCACGACAGCTTTTCCTCGCCAAAATCTAGCGACAAGCTGTATGACAGGTTGGTACCAATGGATTCCTTCTAGTTTTATATGATTCCAGTATCTTCACTCTAGCTTTAAAACTGAGCATGCGACAACCTAAAAATTGTAATTTGCATTAATGCTTGACAGAAATTAGTAACGTTCAAATGAATTTGCGTTAACTTTGACATTCAGTCTATGGTACAACCTCACAGAGCCACCACCATGGCTGCATCTTGTGGCATTCTGGCTTGACAACACACACTACAGAGTCTCTCCCGGGTGATACATGCAACTGTGTCTCTTTCCGTTGTTTCGTCATTTACGAGCGTTCGTAAGGACAATCTCCCCGTGTGTTCGTGTTGTTAATCCCAAGGGAATCACCTTTGTGATGCTTCACCAACAACAAAAAACATACTCTCATGTATTCCCTCGACAAGAATTGCTCAAAGCGTTGTGCTTTTGCAAAATTTGCATGAAGATGCCTACAAGGACAAACCGAAGACACAACACAACAGAAATACTGGAGTGGAGGGACCATCTGCCGACATTGATTTAGTTCTGTTCCTCAGCATGTAGATGGGAATATGAATGGAGTGGTTCTATTAACACACCATGTAAACAGTTTTATTAAAAACATTTCTTGTTTGGAAAAAGGTCAATAGTTCCTGCAGTTCATGTAAATTTAGTTATAGATTCAAAGGTTAAATCAGATATGCTGCTATCTAATGTGAAATGCTAAAACATATATGCGCATACTGTATACCGGTACATACTGTACATGCACAAGTATGCATCCATACACATGAGTGTGCAAAGACATACCATCACCATTCTTCCTCATAGTCCAGTTTTCTATCCTCCCTCCCTTCGACTTATCTTACTTCTATCCTCTGCATCTTCCTGCACTCTCAACTCATGTTGTCTTTCCTCTGCCGTCTCCACTGCCTGTGACCTTTTCTCCAGTGGAACAGGATACTGCCCATCTCCATCTTCCTCATGCATTAATGATCTGTGGTAAGCTGAGGGCATCTGTCTGACTCCCAGCCTGTCCGCTGCTCACCCACTTCCAAGGACGGAGCTCAGCCACATTCCCTGTCACCCACAGGGAAATGCAGATAAATAGCCGCAGCTAGCGATAGCTCCGCAGTCTCTCTAAAAAAAAAAAGTGGATGCTGCCCCTTCTCATCTCCACCGCATACATCTCTTTGACACTCCCCAGTGGCAGATATCTAAAATACTGGAGCAGAGAGATGACAGCAGGCAACAGACATAAAGAAACTCAGCCAATTATCCTGGTTTCATAACCGAACCTCACTGCACATACAAGCAGCTGAAATGAGGTTCGTCTACGGGGTAGCAATGCAGATTATTCTCTTTCATACCTTCTGTTTGTCAGCGTTTAATATATACTATGATAATGAGAGCTAAAATGCATCCATCCACCATTTTTTTCAAGCTGCCCCAATGTCCTTTTCCCAGCAGCATATCTATGCAGCTCTTACTGAAAGATCCCCAAAGTGCTCTTTTGGCAAAAGCTCAGTCTCGTCGAGTTCAGGGATAAAGTGATCTTGTAAATCCCGATGCAAGCCCATTCAATTGGCTGTACATTTGGAGATGGTACCAGTGATTAGTTCTCAAGTTCTTCCTAATGTGATTTTATTGGTTACAAAAGCCCTCTGTGTTTCCACCCTTTTTTTGAGCCAAATCTGTTCTCAAGACCTCAGTAAGCCTGACGAGACGGGGATCATATGCGGCATCTTGGCTTCTTGCATCTGTGGTGACTACCTAAAGCTCATGTAAAGTTTAGCTCTCTCTTTTCACCACAACTATCTGATACGGTTGCCTTATTGTTCAAGATTCCAGCACTTAAAGGTACAGTGTGTAGGTTTTTGGCAGCATCTAGTACCCCTTCGCTCACTACTCCCTTTCCATGACTGCGGTAATGTGAGCCGGCGAGTGCAAAACCATGGTAACGCCATTCGCCTCGCTCAGAGGCCATCCTTACTATAATAACACTACTTTAGCAGCAACAGAAGTCAGACGCCGGCTGACGGTACCACGGTTTTGCACTCTGCGGCTCACGTCAACGCAGTTTCACAAGTGTGTTGGAGAACTACGGCGGCCTTCAGGTAACGTACAAAAGCAAAAGGTTCTCTCGTGTTTGGTTTGTCTGTTCTGGGCTACTGTAGAAACATGGCGGAGGACCAAGACCGGCTCCCGATGTAGATATGAAGGGCTCATTCTAAGCTAATGAAAAACACAATTCGTGGTTTCAGGTGATTATACACTAATGAAAAACATAGTTCTGAATATTATATTCCATTTCTGCTAATAGATCCCCTGTAATGTTACACAATGTTTCTTTAAAGTGCAGTTAAAAGTGTCACAGTGTGACATCCAGGTCTCAGTTATTGTATCCTCCACCTGTGCTGCTTTTTAAATTGTCTGCATTAAAAGGCAATTGCACAGCGGTATCATAATGATTGGAGTGCTTCTACTCTCCCCCCAAAAATTATCTAACAGGCCCTCGGGTGGACATTTTGAAACTCTCCACTTTCCCTGTTTCAATTTGAGGCCAATACGATAGTTTTATCAGCGAACTCGAAGACGGAACACACTTTACAGCGACAGGTTTGTGGTTTCACAGGATTTTGAAACACCTTTTGAAAGTGGATTTGGACTCAAAATGAACTAGTATTGATGTTATTAATTTAAAATTGATGCCAATATAGAAAAAAGAAATGTAAGAATACAGAGCAAGCAACTGGATTACTTGCTTGGCACCCTACTAGTAAATTCTTCCAATGACTTTTTTAGTTTGTTTCCAATGAGGTTTTTCAAACATACAATATACATTAGATTAGGGGTGTATCGATACATCAATATGGATCGATGTTAATGGGTAGATTTAATGATCAACGATCCGATATCGTCGATTGCAAAGTGAAAACATTGATATATATCATCATCTTTAAGATGACGCATGTATTTTTTGACTCCCCTCTACGGCACGTCTGTCACCATTTCCATCCAAGCGCACCTCCTTCCTAAACATTCAAACGGTGCTTAAACATGAGAAATGTGGCACTTTAACAACAGGAGGTCTATTTGTATTCTTTTTATTAAAAAGGATAAAGTGATTTTCATTTAAATGTCTGGAAGAGCCAAGCAATAAAATCGTCAAACCATATTTAAGTTGTTTTTTTTTTGTGAGTTTATATAAATAACTGGTTGTGATAAATACAGTATGATATCGTCTCATAACGATCACAAGCTGCTGAATGGAATTTAATCAAAATTGTATCGTGGCAGACTTCATAATATCAGCAAATATCGTTGTCTAAACAATCTATATAATATCATATTGTGATTTACACCCCTACATTAGATTGGTGTGATAGCAATGGTCTGTCTTCTCTCTGGCACTAACAGAAAGGAGAGAGATGTTTGCTGATACAAGCTAAAAACGTCTTACAGTATGGATGATGTACAGAAGGAATATGACAGCTGAAGCTTTAAATTATTTCCCTTTATGGCAACAATGGTGAGCAGCTTGGCCAAACAGAGGGATATTGTAATCAGCCTCTATGTATCTCACCCCCGTCACCTGCCGGGACTCATTCCCCCTCCAAAAACCCTCAGATGCATTCTGACAGCTGCAGAAATCCTCATCTGGGGAGGAGGGATGAAAAGATTTCTTCTGTGCACCTCCCCGCCGCTCCATACCCAAATATTTGACTTTGCCTGTGATCCGCAGCCCTTGAAGGCTTCTGTTGGGCTTTTCCACACGACTGATCTCTGTTCTCAAAGCAGGTGTTTAAAACACGACTGACACAGAAGAATCCTCACTAGTAAACCGGAGCGAGAAAAAGGCGGCGAGAGGATGAAATGGAGAGAGACATTTTTTAAAAAATGATTGTAGTTTTTCTAATGATGACTACCATTATATATTTGATTCTATAAATAAGGTTATAGGCTCAAAGGTTAAATTAGACATGACAGCCACATCAGATAGGAAGCGTGTCTGGCTGCCACGCTGATGCAACTCCCCCGAGGTTCCTGTCTATGGCGAGCCCTTGATGTCACTGTTACACACTCCTACACACACGGCCTTCAGTCATGGAATAATACACATGCATATATACTGCACACGCATGCCCACCCAGGAGCACGCATTCAACACTAACTCACACTAATGCAGACACACAATGTACACGCAGAAACTTCACAGGGAAATCAAGCTGACAGATCAAAGAGTACACACGCAGGGATGAACCTTTCAGAATGTTTGAAAATCTACCAAAGGATGTTTTCCTAAAAACCAATTATCCCCGCGGTTGTGTTGAGGAATGACCACTGCTGTTTCCAGCTCGTATCAGGATTCCACACAAGGTTTTTTTTTTTTTACCCCGGCCCATGGGAGCTAAAAGCAGTGCACTTGACATCCAAAGCAGCTTTACCGAAGAAATAAACAATATTGTTTTCAGCTGTCAGACGGTTGTGAGTAATTACACGACAACTCGTCATGTAAGGCGTGAGCTTACAGTATTGTTTTGATTCATTTTTAGTACGATGACTGTGTGTTTTTTGAATTTATCTAATCGGGTTTTGAAACGGTTTCATGAATCAACTAGGGTGTGCACGTTTCTCTCATCCCATTAAAGAGCATGTAATCCTCGAACTAAATTTAAAACATGAAAGGTTTTCACTTGACAGCTACGACGAAGGAGCCGCTACAGTGACATTTACTGTCGGATCATATTAGTCAGTAATCACAAAAAAAAAAGCACAGAATCTGACTGCACAGTGAACTTACTGCGATTAAGTTTGCAAGTGATGCCTGTGCAGCAGACCCGCATGCACACAGAGATAAACACACGTGTACAAATACATAAACAGGGATGTAATTCTGGATGATATGACCTAAAATCAGTAACAAGATTAGCCTACATTTACCTCAATAACCAAAAGCTAGCAGTGTGCCTCTATATAGGATGGCAATGTCGGTCGGCCACTTTTGTCCTTCTATGCTATGGAATGGATTGCATTGAAATTTGTATAGACCTTCATAGTCCCTATAGGATGAATATTTATAGACTTTGGAGATGCCCTAACTTTTTTCATGTTGCATCATCAGCAGGTCAAAATACTTTGGTTTATGACCAATTAGCCTACATGCAAAAAATAATAAATAGCAAATGGGTAAAAAAAAAAAAGACCTGCTAAACATAATGTTAGCATTGTTAATGTGAGCACACTGACGAGTCTGATAAGTGAAACCAATGCTGAAGTGCCTTAAACTTGCATTCTTTCTAATAGCCAGCAGGGGGCGACTCCTCTGGTTGCAAAAGGAAGTCTGATTGTATAGAAGTCTATGAGAAAATGAGCCTACTTCTCACTTGATTTATTACCTCAGTAAACATTGTAAACATGAGTTTATGGTCTCAGTCGCTAGTTTCAAGTCTTCTTCAATACAGCATGATGTTCACTCAGTAAATTATGGTCCCATTTAGAGTCAAATAGACCATAAAGCAGGGGATGCTTTAGGGCGTGACTACCTTGACAGGTTGCTACCACGGTTTTGTCCGGTCTGGGAGTTTTCAGTGTTTTTTTACTGCTTCAACCCTTTCACAGTGTGTTTTCAGTTCATGAAAGATAATTGTAACATTTTTGGTCGCCTAAAAATGTCTTCTCCACCCTCTTGAGTCATTCCTGGTTGAAAAAAAACAAGATAATGCTGAACTTGAGGCTTCAAAACTGTAGTCCACAAACCAATAGGTGACGCCACGGCGACTATGTCCACTTCTTATACAGCCTACAGTCTATGATACAACCTCACAAAGCCACCAGCATGTCAGCAGACTCTGAGTCTTGTTATATACTTATTTTATTACTGCATGACCTTTAAAAGATACTGTGCTGTTGGCTGATTGTTTGTCAGTTTATAGACATTTATTAAAATTGCTATGTGAGTAAATTTAAGTCGGTTAGGGATGCCGGTAATATGATAAATTTGGATTAATGTCCTTCCCACATATACTGTTTGTATATACTGCACCAACATATCAATTATTACACACACACATCTGAAAAAATTCAATATGTCCCATCTCCACATGACATGTGCTTTCTAACACTCAGCAGTGTGAGTGACAGTCGGACCCAGGAGATACACACCGGGGGGTAAACACTGCCTTAATAGAGGGGATGAAAACATGGCTGGTAAGAGAGAAGAAGGTGACAGAGAGACAGAGAGTGGTAGCTACAGAAGGAGAGATGGTGAGGGTGGGGGGGGACTTCTCCACAGGCTAGTAGTTCAGCTCACATCACCTTGCCAAACTGTCACTGCCCCCTACGCCGATCCCCCTCCAAACCGACCCCCCTCTCCGGTCCTGCCTCCCTCTGTTCTCGACAGAATGATTAATGGTCTGATCTGGTGATGCGAGCACCACCGTCCCTGACTATACTAAACATTATCATAACTTTGCTATAATCACTGAGACTATGAAGAGCCCGGCGTCCTCCATGAAACACAGAAAAAGAACACCAGAGGCGCCGGATTGTATCTATTTGTCTGTCGTTGTGTTAATAATAGGGGTAATAAAGAATGTGCGCTCAGATTAATGACACAGTTCTGGAGGGAAGACTGATAAAATCAGCATCATATCACATCCTATCTCCTACACACTGGAATAATCTAAAACTATTAAAAACCAAAACTGATTTTCCGTGTACTGACAAGGGGACTGTATGCGGCTCAGCTCTGAGCGTCTCCTAGCGCCGGGGTCATATTTTCCTAATGTCTTTTTAATATAGTCGTGTCATATTCCTGCTGTTCTTCCAAACATGCCTATCATGTGCTGTGCAGTGTGTCAACAGTGCCATATTAAAGGCAATATACCATGAGAGTGGCCCTACAAGTTTCATATCAGCTCTGCATCCCCACAGGATCTATTACCGTTTATGGGACTTTACATTAGCCTCTGTCTGCTGCCATTATCTCCTACACACTGCCGGGGACACACTCGGCGTGTCACACTCCACGAAGAGAGCTTTTCACACCGGGTGCGGACATGCAAACAAAAGCATGCACGCAATGTACACACGCGGAGAAGAAGGCATGATACACACACTTCAATATCTCCATTATATATGGCAGAGAGGGTCCTTTCTGCATTCACAATGCAAAAGTGGTGTGAAGTGTGTGGTAAAAAAATGCAATTTAGATGTGTGGCCTTTCCAGACAGCCTGCAGAGATTTGTGTTTCATTGGAGGAATCTGAACTTGCTGAGGTTCAGTTTGGGTTTTCCATTATTCTAATCAGGGAAGGGAGAGAAAGGACCTGAACTATTTCCTTACATATGGAAAGCCTCATTTTAAGCCTGAATTGTACCTCTGTATTCACATAGCAATGCTCTAGGTGCCAAAATAGTAGCAAATGATTTATAGCCCTGCAGCCTTCACCTTTTTTTATTGTCGCAACTTAAAATGCATTCGTCTCTTGAGAAAAGCCCCAAAGTATTAGCATTTACATTCTTTCATGTTCACTTTGTGATACAATAACGGAGAAGAGTGAAGGTTTGCTCTGACTTTTCTAGATGAACAAAAGTCAATTTAGCTACAAATCTTAAAAAGGAAAAATTATGACCTCTACCATTTTTGTGAGGAACTATAATGAAGACCATGCAGACCAATTAAACGCTGGCTTGTAGCATGCAAAAGGCCCTGTGTCTAATTTAATGGAGGCAGGCATTGCAGACACCTTTGGTGAAGGTACGCATCAGCATAAAGGTGTAAATCAGCCTTTATAAGCAGTAAAGACTCTCAGTCTCAGAGGTTGATGGGGGATAGGGAAGTGAATGGAAGGTGATAAGCTAAAGAGAGAGAAGGTGGAGGGGAAAAAAAGCAAATAAGCATTAATCTAACCACACAGGAACTGAAGTATAGCGAGTTTACTCTTTTTAGTTAGAGACACAAGCATTATAAATTCACTGGGGAATGAGCTGAGCAAAGAACATGCATCTCATATTATGTTATTAATGCGACTCCACCCACCCAATATCCCAATGCAATAACGCTTTTGGTGAGATGTACTTGACAAATAGTGTTTGATCTGGATGATATGAAGCCTGGCGACGCCACAGTTTAATGTGTGTTTCTATGCTGCAGCAGTGACAGAGGATTCGGCGTGTCCTCTACTGCCAAGCTGTGCGCCGCTCGAACATAACCTCGAGACCCGGTGCATTTCGGGTGCCATCCAGGACCCGACGCCAGACTGCGGTGTGCCAAAGGCCACAGCAGCACTCAGAGAAAAAAAAAATATGTGTGATCTGCTGGACGGGAATCTAAACTCACACACTGCTTCCCCTGAGCATTATCACATCTGCAATCTGCTGTGAACATCAAAAAGATCTTTTTTAGGGAAGACTGTATTCATTTGGAACATATTTCATGACAAAATAATTAGCTAAAGGGTTAATGTGAGGTCGCCCAGGAATCAAAATGAAAGTCTCGCTGTGAATTTAACAGGTTATGGTATAAAATCCATGTGTAATTACTAAGGCTGTCAATCTAATAAAATATTTAATTGCAAATGAATCGCATGATTGTCCATGATTAATAACTACTAATCGCAAATGAATCACACATCTTTTATCTGTTCAAAATGTACCTTAAAGGGAGATTAGTATTTAATACTCTTATCAACATAGGAGTGCGCAAATATGCTGCTTTATGCAAATGTATTTATATCTTTACTATTGGAAATCAATTAACAACACAAAACAATGACAAATATTGTCCATAAAAAAATATGCTCAAATCATAATATAGAAAAGCCCAAAAGGCAACAACAGCTGTGTCAGTGTGCTGACTTGACATTGACTTGCCCAAAACTGCGTGTGATTATCATAAAGGGGAGACTTGTGGGGACCCATAGAAGCCATTTTCATTCACATATCTTGAGGTCAGAGGTCAAGGGACCCCTTTGAAAATGGCCATGCCAGTTTTCCTTGCCAAACTTAGCGTAAGTTTGGAGCGTTATTTAACCTATTTCCGACAAGCTAGTATGACATGGTTGGTACCAATTGATTCCTTATGTTTTTTTCTAGTTTCATATGATACAACGATATCTTCACTCTAGCTTTAAAATTGAATGCGTTAAAAAGAAATGAATGGCGTCAAAAAAAATTGCCGTTAATGCTTAGTTATCATGTTAACTTTGACAGCCCTAGCAATTCCTCAACATAGTCACCTACAAAGTCTATACTGCCTAATTTAAAGAGGACCTATTCTACTTATTTTCAGGTGAATACTTGTCTGCTCTGATGGTCAGCTGGCCCACTCTGTTGTGATTGGTCAACCCAACCAAACTCTTCAGACTCTAACTAACTCTAACTGCTCTAATTTACTTTGTTTGAGGGCGTGCCAAACTAGCCGCTAGGTGGGTATTATGCAAATGTGTTACTTGGTGACATCACCACATTACGGAAGAAAAGGCGGGACTTCAAACAAGGCATCTCAGGCATTTCAGAAGCAGTGTTTCTGTTTGGGCTTTTAACTTTGCAGACCTCTTACATGCACAGAAAAATATATATATATAACACACTAAGGGAAAGGTAAAAAGCACAAAAGCATAATAGGTCCTCTTTAAGAGCTTTTTCAAGACAACTGACTATGTGTGTAATGCAATATATCTAAAAAACATATTTTGCTGAATAAAAGAAGTAAGCCCCATGATTAGAACATCTCCTACATAGACCCAGTAGGTGTTCACAGACCATCCTGGGGAAGCCCGGGGCATCTGTCACACTGATTTCTGAGGTCGCGGCCTTCATAGAAGTCCTCAGGCATCACCACACGGGGTCAGGTAAGAGGTCAGGGAGTATGTCACCTCCTTTTATCCCTCAACAACAGATTCATCCTCATTTCAGTCCCATCATCTCACTACACACCTCTCCCTCTTCCTCCCCTGTCACTTTTTACAGGCTGGTCCAACTATAGACCAGATGTTCTTTAACGTCAGTTATTCTTGATGTTTCCTCTACAGAGCCGGGGCACACTCAGTCTCTTTTTTTCATCTCTAGCTGTGTAAAAGGCACGCTCAAGATTGCAGCATGTACAGCAAATCGACAACAACTTTATTTTCCTCCTCAGCTCATGCAGATGATGTACTCCGCAACTTCTAATTGTGGTACTGATTAGGCTCGTCCCACCGCATATCTCCGCCACTTCACAAAGCTCATCACGCACATCTGTTCCCAACAGCATCGAACAAGAGGCACATTAACAAACAAACAGAGAACAATTAGTCACGTTTGAAGTCCTCTGTTCTATTAGAGAGAAAACCCGGACTGTTGGCTCCAAGGAAGCACAATTGCCAGGCTAAAGTAGGGGGCTTCTTGGAAGTATAGTTTCAACATTTTGCATCATGACGACAACGCATTTTAAATCATAAAACTGTGGGGAAAAGGTAACACTTGAATTATAGAGCGAATCTCGCTGTTGCTGTTTTAATCTGGACATTAAATTGACATAAATCTGAGTTTCTTTTCTGTCTGCTGGAGAGACACAGACGTAAGAATGTGAAGCGCCGCCGAGCTGTCAGTCATGCCGCATTAAGAGACAACTCAGGACACGGTTGCGGGTCAGAGGTTAAAGCCATTACGAGCTGGGTGGCTCCACTTTCTGACCTTTAACCCTCACTTCACCACAGTCTATCTGTCTTTTCTTCTCAACACTTCAACTTAAAACTGACCCGGATTTGGCGGCAGGTGTTATAAAGCCTACAGCTCTTGTACTTAAACTAGAAAAAAAAACATAATCTTCATTATTTAACATTTTTACTTTTATAATCACTTTAATCTTTTATTTCAATAATTGGCCTGTTTTGCCCATATTTGCCTGCTGTTTTCCTCCAGCTACTGTATAATCCTTTCTCTTACGACCCCTCTCCTTTTTTCCATCTTCCAAATACTTTACAGTTGCTGTCCTTTTATTTTTGATGAGGAAGGGGAACAGGAGGTCTACCCCAGTGCACTCCCAGCCTTATGTTTCAATATTTAATGGCGATGTGCAGTAATACCAGCACAACACACACACACACACACACACACACACACACACACACACTCACACTCAAGCACGCTCACACTAACACTGTGTGTTGCTGCTGGTGAGAGCAGGTGTCGTTGGCGAATGCTAATTGAACTGGTCCATGGGTCAGTGAGCCTTCCTGTTTCCCCCCGCGCAGAAGTGCACAGATACATTCTGGCAGAGCGGATACCGTCGTTGCTGGAGGGCGCTTTCTGACTCCCACCGTACGACGACTGAGCTACTCCAAGGTTTTACAGTAAAGTGGGGAGGAACCTCAGAGCCTTGTGATGGCGAGGATTACGGAGAGTGGCAACTTGTTATTTTCTTTCGGCTAACCGGTGCTACAGATAAGGATAGTGCTGGTGAACATCTCTATATCTAAGGTGTTTCTGAGAAACCACTATGTAATTCTCATATCGCAGGCTTCATTTATGTCTCAATCACACTGGGCAAATAAGGAAGTCGAAAAACATCCTTCTACATCTATTCCTCCTTCATATGTAGCCGCACATAAACCAGTCACAGCCAACATCCCTATCTCCCTGAATGGACCTATTACAAATGAAATTGTCACCCTGACACGGACATTATAATATAAATGGGAAAGTCTGAGTGATGCAGAGTAACACATGCCATACATCTCATTAAGTTAGTAGCCAGCCAACTACTGCTCATTAGTCTGGCTCTCCAGTTATGCGAGTTCAACCACCAAAGCAATGGCTGTCGGTGCATGCATGTATAATTCATACTATGGGGAACTCTATGAAATGCTCTGGATGATTCTAACTATACCGATGAGGAGCAATGTAGCAAAGATACTGAAGAATATGCTTACCTATATGCAGTGGAGTCAACAGACACAGGGACATGGAAAGAGAGAAAAAGAGAGAGAAATATAAATTAGCACAAGTTTTCAAATTGCACACAAATAAACTGCAGTACATTCAAGCAATACAACATTATAGGACATATTCTATTAAAATGGCATGTAAACGGAGGGACTGGTATTTTGAGCCTCGTTTTGACTGCAGGAACTTTCCCCAGGAACTATGAACTTTTTGAGGAACATATTGCATTTTGACCGCAGGGACTAAATTAAGTTCCAGAGTCTTTTTATCCCCACCCCGCAAAAAAGACCCTGAATGGGGGGTAGTATTTTCTGAAAGTACAGGATCTTTCCCCAGGAACTAGGAACCTTTTGAGGAACTCATTGCATTTTGACCGCAGGGACCAGGGATTACATTAAGTTCCAGAACCTTTTTATCTCCCCGGAACTTTCCCCAGGTACTACAACTTTTTGAGGAACTCATTGCATTTCAACCGCAGGGACCAAGGTCTAAACTAAGTTGCTGGGATATTATTTGGGTACATTTGTATACAGGCAAAAATGTTTCTCCAGAACATGAACAGAGCAGAACACTTGATGAAAGAAAAAGAGCAAGCGCCCCTGAAAGTCATACCCCTGCTGCCGCCCCCCCCGTGCAGCCACACATGGCTCTGCTTCAGAGATGGAGGTATTCAGGAGGAACACATGTTTCCGGGAGCACCATCAAGTATGTAGAACACAGTAGAGTTTACAGAGGAGGGGAACCGGCTTTAATTAGAGTTAAGCAGAGCTGGTTCTATTTGTTTTCATTTGCGTGATTTATCCCCTTTCATTTGGCAGCTGGCTAACATGTCCCAGACCAGCAGACCAACCTCGCCTGAGGTAAAAGGAAACGGCCGGCCTTTGGAGAGGAGGGCTGGAGCGAAGCCGGAGAATAAAAAAAGGAAGAGAAGCAGTCTTGTGTAGTTTATTGGGCCGCAGTTGAGGCCACCTGTCATGTGGATATACTTGCAGGGTATGAATACCAATGGAGGTGGTCGGCAGCGATATTGCATGTGAAGGAGGATATTTTCCTTTGGGTGAACACATTTCCTTCCATTGAAGGGCTTAGGGGGGAAAGAGAGATGAGTAGGATGAGGGTGGGATGTAGCCTAAAGACCAAAGATGGGTTATTAGATATTTGGACAAGCGCTCCAGACTACATAAAGCTCTATGTGCCTCGAGGGAGATCTGCTGATGGTTTTAAGGCTTTAGTCTGTCTCTCTAATGCAAACAGCCAGGAAACACAGAGCGAGCATCTGTGAGATATTCTATGGCGAAGAAGGAATCAATCAAAAAGCTAACATCTGCCTAAAAAAAACACGTTCTTTACTGCAGTAGAATCCACAAACCATAAACTCCAATATGGAAGGGGAAATGATCCGAGAAGCATGATCTAGATGCCTGTCATTGTTCGCTCGCAACCACTGCTCTTACACCCATTTCTCTCTCTTCTCACATTTTTCCCCATTTAGCTCTCGCTCCCATTGCGGTGAATGGGCCTCGTAAGATTACAGCTAATGCGTATACATCTCAGCTTTGTTTGTTGTCAGATTACTCGTTGCCACCGAGGCTGATCCATTCGATGTAGGGACACAAGGGCTGAATTCAGCTGTAATGTATTACTGCCAGCTTGTCATGGAAAGCGTGTCACAGAAAACAAACCAAACATGCCTCAAGCTGATATTAAATTAGATGCAGATATAAGGGCACACCAGCTGAGTCAAGTACTTTTAATCGTTTTAACTTTTGTGTCATTGTGTGAATTAGAAAACCACAAAAATGTTCAGTATGTCCCATCGCCAGTGAAGGCAACAGCCTTTACGCAGAACAAAGGGTCTGCGGAGGAAAACACATCACAGTACTGCTCTTGACGGATGGTTATAGTTACGTTTTTTTCCTTTCTTTTTGTCTAATGACCGCTCCTGCCTTGAGTCAAAGCCTCCCTGCAAGCAGCTGATCAAGCCCAGGTAGTAGATTTACAGTCTGGTCAGCCTGCAGGCAGCTGAGGGGGTCTCGGTACATCAATAAAGGGTTAACCAGCACCTTTAAGATTTAAAGGGGCAGTAAGTGGCTCCATTAGCCCGGCTGACTGCGGCAGCCGTAGGGGTAGAGGTGGAGGCAGGGTGGATGAAGGAGCGAGGGAGACAGGAGATGAGGTGCCCCTGAGACATCAGTCCAGGGCAGAGGAGAAAACAGGGCTGGAGGGCAACGTTAAAGACCGCTGCTCGGGCATCAAATCAAAGCTACTGCCTCACCTTCCAGCCCCCGAGACAGAGGCAGCACAGTCACTATAGAAAAGAGCAGGAAACACCACAGGAAATGAGAGAAGGGGTTTCATACCACTGGGCCTTACACGGCTTCTCAGTCTGCAACATCTGAGTTTGATCAAGAATCAGCGGTATATTCAACTGCTGGCAAA
Organism: Sebastiscus tertius; assembly: GCA_916701665.1. Classification (NCBI taxonomy): domain Eukaryota; kingdom Metazoa; phylum Chordata; class Actinopteri; order Perciformes; family Sebastidae; genus Sebastiscus; species Sebastiscus tertius. The sequence continues at coordinate 32,934 of CAKAOH010028475.1, read as the reverse complement.
TCATGCTCACTGAGTTTATGAGGCGATCCAATCATTAATCAGGGATATTTCCTGCTCTGCTGCCTCTCTAAACTTTGACTGGATGTTGACATGTTTGGAAAGGGAGCTACTGAGGGAAATCCAGTTAAAGAATGAGTGTTTATAAAGTTGCCACTTGCTAAATTTCTGTCAGAGGCCCTTAATTATTTGCGTGTGTGCTAGGGTGATTGTGATTGGTGCCTGAGGGTTTGAACCTGCGCCCATGTGTTCAGTAGGGGTGCATTGATCCAACTTTTTCAGTTCCGATACCGATAGTGATACCTGGGCTTTGGGTATCGGCCGATACTGAGTACCGATACAATACCAGTATTTGATTAATGCGCTGTATGCCTCACTGTGTGGAAGTGACTGGGATCATTCAATTCGAGTGTAAACCTTGTTTATGCAGCAACAAATTGGTCAAAACTTAAAGAGGAATCAAATTCCAGTATGTAATGTATAAAGTAGTTAAACATAGCACTGAATTGAATAGATCAGCTCTACTGTCACGATACCCGATCTAGCTATTTGAGTCAGTGTCCGATCCTGTATTGGTGCATCCCTACAGAGTTCAGCCATGTTATTCCAAGCTTTCAGTACAATAGTACAATAGTTACTGCACCAGCCACTAACCTGCTAAGACACAATCTAATACACACATCCAAACCGCCCAAACTGGACTGACTCCTCGTTTATTATTCCTTCTTTGTGCCAAATTCTGCTTAAAAAAATTGTACAGGGATGTGTCAGTTTCAAACAGAGCTCAACTAAACCACCACGTAGCCGGGAAACAAAATCTTGTGCAAAAAAAAGACAGAAATGACACAAAATACTCCATGCATACACAATCCTGTAAGCTAAGACCTTTGCTACCCCCTCCAGCATGTGTCTCTCAGTGCGACTTGCTTTGAAGTGACAAATGTTGACAGCAGCGACTTCCTGCGCAACTTCACACAGAAAATGTATACAGAGAAATGGCAAACTGCTCTCCGACTGACTTGGAAAAGCAGAAGTTATCTGTATGTCTAGACTATAGCATCACATGCAGTTGAGTCAACAAACGTACAAATTCCCCATTTCTTTTGTGTGTGTGTGTGTGTGTGTGCGTTTCAATGGCCTCTCTGGCCCTCGGTGTAAATACGGGTGATGATAGCCTCCTTTTAATTTTCCAACCTTTTAATTCGCTAATCTACAGCTTTCATTTCAATTTGCACTTTTACAAAAACACATAACACACAGTCCCTGCTCAGCAGTTCTGCCCTGTAATAAGTGGAGGTCTCAACCCGGCACTTTAATAAATGTGTTAATTCAGAGCTCACCAGGCAGAAACAATGCCAGCATGGGAGATAAATTCCCCAGCGTTCATTTCCTCTGTGTCTGTCTTATGGCTGATGCTGAGCTGGAGATGGCCCGTGGGGGGGAAATGAAGATCATACATCACACCGAGACATCCCTGCGACTCTAACATGGCTTTGTCTCCGCCGCTGTGTGTCTGTGCATCTGTTCAAGTGTATTTGCCGTGCAGTAATAACACCATATGGCCGCTTACAGTATATGATGGCGGGCAGGGTGATTTTGTGAAGAAATAAGATGAATATTGAAGGAGGATTTTACGTGTTTTACCTACTAGAATCGTTGTAGCTGAGGATGTCAAAGCCTAAGACACAACTCTGCCGTTTTCTGACAGGGTGTGCAATGTTCTCTCTGTGTGTGCCAGTATGTGTGTGTGAGTGTCCACTGCACACTGACGGGGGCTTTTTATTACTAAACGAAGCCCTGTGGAAATGCTGCCTCTACTCAACCTGAACGTTTCTATTATTAACTCTCAGCGCCGCAAAATCCTCAAGGCGAGTGTTCCGCTGGTCTGTGAGGGAAAACATCTTTACTGGATAATAGCCCTTCGTCTAATTACAATGCCAGCAATCACAAACACACACACACACACACAAACACACTGCAGAGAGAGTAAGGAGGAAGGAAAAGGTGACATGTATGTTTACTATGCTAGAGTTTGTTGCAGCGGTGGTAAGATGAGCTCATTAGTGCAGGCTGTGACGCCATGGACGACACCTTATAAAGACGCTTCGATCAGATGCTACAGAGCTATACTCACTATTGCAAAACCAGTGACTGCATTAGAAACAATCATATTATATCACTGTGTGTACAGCCTCGAGAAGTAAACTCACTCAGGAGCAGAAACAAAGCGGCTGATTCACTGGGTATGAATGAAGGTCGATCACCAAGCTAAATGGAGTTAACGATGAGTGCGGGACTTTCCCTTAGGTATGTTGAGTTGTCTGTTTGATCCTCCCTGTATTCTTTCTACCTAGAATCTATGTTTGCCATCTCTGATTGAGCTCAGTATACAGAGGTCAAAGGTTAAGTTGCTCACGTCTGGGATCTTTCAGAAGGCTCCTCATTCCTGCACCGTAAACACAGAGCCTCGTAATCTCCTCTCCCCGCCACATAAACACACACACGCATACATACAAAAAGGACTCCGGTTCCAGGCCATCGATAAAACCGCACACACCAGCCCTCTCGTGTCACTTAGTTCCCCTCCCCTGTTCCCTTTAATGGCTTTTTGAAGGGGACTGAAAGCTTTTTCTCCTGACTCTCGCCCCCAGTTTCTTTAAACAGTTAATTAGTATGGTTGATCTGATGGGACTCCGGTGCCTCTCAGGTCTGTCACAGGGATGCGATGCCAGTCAGGGGGACAAAGAGACACTAATCCGGCTTAACTGACTGGCTGGAAGTAGTGAAGACAACTTGACTAAACATACCGTTGAATGAAAGGGGATCTGGAGGGCTAAAAAAAGATAAATCAAAGTAAATGATTAAAAACCACAGTAAACTTTGTCAGTGTTGGCTCATGTTGAGTCCAATTAATACTTAAGCAAAGAGGAATGGTAAAAGTTGCGATACAGCTGTCCTGAAACGCACAAAATGTAACCTTAAAATCAATCTTTGAGTCCTACATCATGTTTTCCTATAGCAGCCCAGATATCAGTATTGACATCATCATTTGAAACTCACATTTTAAAGCTCCTCTTTACTGGATCAGAGGACTCATTAGCATGCATGAACTATTTCTCCCGATCGATATATCACCAACGGCAACTCTTTCTGCATGGCGAGAGCACTAATTATTAGGCATTTTTCCAAAATCACTGAAAACTGCAGTTGTTAAGCTCCTTCTAAAAAAGGGCAACCTGGATCCTTCAATATTAAATAATTACAGATCAGAATTACCATCTCTAATGTTCCCTATATTGGAAAAAAAAATATTGGGAAAGCTGTTTTGATTCAATTCAACAAACTTTTCAAAAGGTAAACTGGCTTTTGGACAGATTTCTAACATCACAGCACTGAAACTGCACTAATAAATGTGTTAAATGATTATTATATTCGTCTGAATACTGATTCAGGTAAAACATCAGTTCTGGTGCTGCTCTTGATACTGTTGGCCATAAAGTACTTCTTGACAGACTAGAAAAGTGGATTGGATTATCTGGTATCCTTAAATGGTTCGATCATATCTCGAAGGCAGAAGCTACATTGTTGTCATTGGTGATCATAAATCTGAGCAGATCACCATGACATGGAGTCCCCCAGGGTTTGATTCTCGGGTCGCTATTATTGAACCTGTTCATACTCCCTCTAGGTCAAATCATAGGTGACAATAGTGGTGCTTATCACAGCTACGCAGATGATACTCTGATTTACTTTGCTCTTTCACCAAGTGACTATGGTCTCTTAGACTCAATCTATCAATGCAAGTAAATAGCTTGATGCAGTTACATTCCCTTCAATTAAATAAGACAAGACAGAAATCATTGTATTTAGAGGAAAGAATGACAGTTCTTGGTCAGCTTGCACCCAGGCCACTGCAGCAAAGACTCAGCTTTAATGGTACGCGCTCTAACCAAGTGGCAACCTCCAGTCCTGAGAAGTGAGCAACTGCAGCTCTTCAAATGACCACTTGAGGTTGGCTCCAAAAGTGAGTCAATTCCCGTTGACCCCCCCATGTTCAAACGCCCAACTTAACGGTAGAAATAAACAGCCTGGTACAAAAGACAGTTTTGGTCTCTATAGCTAATTTCCCCATTCATGACAACTGTACGGGGTCAGATTTTTATATAACACACCCGTTTACATCATATTAAGTCTTAAAGTTTGGGTGACAGGTGGATGCCTTCTCAGGCCTCTTGCAGCTAGCCCGGGCCCACCTCGGCTCCACCGGCGATCCACCTCTTTGCCAATTTTTTGATAAGTCGGGAGTTAAGGCCTTTACATACCGGGGGATGTGACGAATAAACAACATGAAAATGCAAAATACTCGTCTGTGAATATTATAAGTCTAAGGCTTTTATTGTGAAAGGTAAGAACAGAAGGAGTGGATCTGGTCCGTGCTGCCTTTGTCAAGGTTGAAAGGATTAATAAAATTTGCCATTTTGGTTCGGACTATGGAGCCCTCGTGTTGTTTCATAAATGTAGGCGCAACTCAACCCATTCCGCACAACTTGATTGCTTTGAGCTTCACAATGGCTCTTCAGAAACCTGGGCGACGTCCATTTTATAGTCTATGGCTCTACCTGGTGAGCTACCGAGGCATCCCTAATAATCAAATCTAAATTAAAAGTTGTGCTGTTCTCCTGTGCCTTTAAGTGGTTTCTCTATTGCACTGTTACTTCCTTTAATGAATTTGGGGCAATTTACAACTTATTACTCCACTGTAACTGCACTATAACTGTATTTCTGGTCTACTATCATTTTTGTCTATTTATATTTTATTTAATCTATTTTTCAAATCGCATTTTATTCCATCTTAATTGATTTTATTTCGTTTTTTGAATGTGTTTTTCCTAGCCTTTGTAAAGCGCTTTGAATTGCCTCCGTTTGAAACGTGCTATATAAATAAAGCTGCCTTGCCCTGCTGAGTTATTGATCACAGCGAAAATCAAAATGGATTTGTAAGTCCGCATGTGAAGCACCGTGTTACTCAGAACTGTGCTTTTAGTGGGCTAAACTGTGAGAAATGCATCATAGAGACACCACGTTCCTCTGGCTCTGGAGGTTAAATACATTTGTTACCTATACTGGATGCTGCATTAAAACACAAGGCAAAATTCATAACCTTTCTATTCAAAGGTGTCACCGTAATCAAACAATAGATGTTTACTGATCCCTGGCCGAGACAAGAGGAATGGGATGACCACGCATATCTTTGTTATTAAGCTCATAAGAAGGAGATGTGACTCAAGAGCGATGATAAAGAGATATCGTATGTAGAGAGGGAGAAAAAAAGAGGTACGCGGAGAGGTCACACCTCTGGAGTGACGGAGCCGAAGACTGTCTGACATCCTCTTCAAAGGAGAAGCGAGACACAGGGAGCGGGAGGAAATGCAGAATGCTGAGAAGGAGCTGAGGTTATTGATTAAGAGAGCAAGAATGTGTGAGAGGAGGCAGCCTGGCAAGGGAGGGAAAAAAGGTAGAGGTAAGAAGGTGGGATGAAAAAGGATGACTAAAACGCAAGAGGGAGCGCAACAAGGGGAGTTGAAAGCAGGTTCAGACTCAATCAGCAGGTAAAGGGGAGAGAGATAGAGCGGGGTGGGTATTGTGAGTAAGACGCAATTATACCCCCACATCTCTAAAAGTAAGCCTCTGGTGGCTGATGAGCCAATGGAGGTGGAATAGAGGAGATATAGTGATAGTGAGATAGTTAACATGTTCCCAACCATCCCCAGAACCCCCTGCTGTCCCTGCCAGTCAGCAGGCGTCCTGCTCTCTTCCTAATGAGTTGTTTACATCCACAGCGGTAGATCAAACCCTCACCTCCAAAACCACGGCTAGCAGCGTCAATACTTCCAGATACATTAATGGATTTTTGCATCAAGTCTCTATTTGAAAAACAGGAGCAAAGACATTACTCCAGTTATAAGCATTTCTCTTCCCTCAGTTCATCCCTAATTCCTACAACTGGTATGCCTGGGGATTGTGTCAGTCTTCTCTAATGACCAAGATTAATGTTAAGTAGCATTATGGTAATGGAGGTACCAGGCCTATCCCACTTTATTAAATAAAGCTGGTTGAAAATGAATTCGATTATGGATTCTGCTGTTGTTAATGGAGCGTGGCGGAGAACAATGTTGACTTTTCTTCTCATTATTGTTTTGATATGATGATCAGGGTGCTCCGTGTGCACACACTCATGCACACGGGGAGACGCAGACGCGCGGGCTTCAATCAGCATCCACTAGTAACATATAATCTAGCATCACAGCGGGGACTTTTCGCTGCGTCTCGTCGTGTGTGCGCAGAGGTGCCGAGCGAGAGACAAAATAAGAGACTGCGAGAATTACTGTACGCTCCACTGCATCCCCAGCGCTCCCCTTCAAATTTCACCAGCGATAGAAATCACACAGAGCTTTGAAAAACACCGCGGCGCTGTAGAAGCGCCCCATGACAATCCGCAGCAGCCCAGAAATCAAAACCTCTGCTGTGAGAATTTTAAAAATGTACAAACTTCTCTTGGATTACAATAGCCGGAATATCAGGCTTGCAACCCCTTCGGAGAGGAGCCTCTTTAAAAGACAGAAACATGAGAGCCGTCTGGATTAGGCGAGCTTTTTGTTGGAGGCTCGCCACCTGTACGTGCCTGCGCATGTATCGGTGTGAGCATGCACACGTGTGGCACAGAGGCCAAACTCATAAAACCTTACCCCGGCTTTGAGGTCTCCCCTCATGGGACGATCTTTCAGTTGTCTCCTCCTCTCCCACCCTCAATTTCAGCCCTGAACGCACCCCTCCCTGTTTTCTTCTCCCCTGAGTCGCAGACACCAGAGCACTTAACCTCAACAGGCCTCCCCCCCTACTCAGCCTGCCCCCAACACAGACGCAGCGTCACATCAACTCGGCTCATATTTAGCCCTGGATATAAAAGATTAATGGGAAGAGAGAGAGTGGGGGGAATCAGCGTTCGGGTCTGCCAAAGGCTCTCTCCAGTCAGGGAGCGCTCACTTGTGCTCCTGTGGAACTGTAGAGGGTCTGTAGTTTTCAGCTCAAGTGCTGAAAGGAAGAAGGCATCATGCCGAGCTTTCCACCCTGGTGTCACTTTCAGTTTACCTTCCCCTGCTGAGAATCCTCCACCAATTATTTGGGCTACAGCACACACTGCTTCCCTTCCTGCAACAAACAATGACATCAAATACTGTGTCTTCTGGGATCTTTGAAAGAAAAAAAAAAAAATCTTTGAATTTTTGACAACTTTCCATAAAAAAAAAAAGGGGAGCCCTAGCTGCAAATTCAAAACATACTGTAGCGAAGCAATGAAATCCATTGCGATACTTGTCCTACAATACCTAAAGACCGTTAATTGAATATGTAGAGACTTTGTCGATAAACATTTAAGAGGCTGCTTCTTCTTTCTATGAAGAGATATAGCCTGGAGTAAGGTTACAAAAGGAAACGCAATTGGATAAAAGATGAATCAATGATGTAAGTAGATTACACGGCACCGTCTATTTCTTTAAGCAATCTAAAAGTCTCTTTACAATCTCTGACCCGAGACACAGCGGGAGAGGCAGAGACATCCTGATGAAAAACACACACTAAGCTCCTCTCAGCACATCAAATATTAAGAGCCAATATTAGCCCTAGTCTTTGTCACCCCATCACCGCCGCCTGTGCAGGAAACATCCTCATGAGAGCGCATACGTGTGTGCATGCATGTGTTTTTGTCTGCGTTGTGATGTGAAAGTAATTGTGACAGAGGCATGTGTGAGAGTACAGTAGCTGTGAAAAGGGAGAGGTCACTCACAGGGCATTGCCTCGAAAAAAAAGGCACTCCCTCATTTTTGTGTTTTCTTGGGAGTTGGGCTTGAAAGTGAATGTTTGTACTGCGTGGTTTTCAGCTCTCAATGTGGGAGAGGTGCTATGGGCAGCACTGACCTCATCCAGTACTGTGGTATGACCAACGCTGGTGACCCCACCCATCTGAAAGTCTTTCCATACCCCTCCCTTCACACCCCAGAAGTGTCACAAGTTCAAATCTGTTACATTCACTCGCACGACTGATTGTTCTGTTTTTTTTTTTTAACCCACATGTCAATAAAACATCCAAGCAAGACACCCCGTAAAAGCCAGCCGAGGGCGGTGGTGACAGCAGAATGCTCCCAGAGGTTCAGAGGGACTTAATGGTAAGTATTTGGGGTACAGAATAACTTCTTGCTCTTTCTACACTCAGCGACAGTTAAAGTTGCAGAGCGTTACAGAGTTGCCTTGCGCTCACTCCCTCCCCAAAGCCCTCTTCTCTTGTTTGGCACTTCCCCTCTCCCCTTCACCACCGCCGCCACGACTACTTCCATCAATCCCCGAGACGCCTTGAACACGCTTTTTCACAGAATAAAACAGAATATGAAATCGCTGGGAGCACTCGCTGTTACTGCGGCAGCTGAATTGGGTTTGGAGAACACAGAAAGCTCATCCAGCGGCAGTTTTGTGGCCACTCTGTCCAGCTTCAAAAGCATTGTGGGACTCTTTGCTCAGCCTGCTCGGGGTGGGATGAGGTGAAGGTTTGGGGGTTGGAATGGGGCTAAAAGGTGTGGCCCGCTTTGACACAAGTATGCTGCTCCCTGAAGTACTGTGCTAGAGAGGTCATTATAGTTATGCTTCCATTCAAATGTTGCGCAAAGCAAAACAAAATGAGAATAAGTGAATATATTCACAAGGACGTTACAGGCTTACACAATGAATCAGAGCAGCTGTAACTCTGATACATCACAGCTTTTCATTGCTGCATTTAAATATGTCTCTGCTGATCCAGTTGGGTGTTTTGGGGCTTTCCAGAGGAGTTTAGTAGAGAACTGAATGCTTTGTCTACAGCAGAGGAAGCAAAAGCAGGTACAAAGTCAAGATGTAGCCTATTAGAGAAATATTTTCACATCAGCCATTATCACACCCTTCTCTTTATGAATATGCAAATTTTGGGATGGCTGGTCGATTGGTCCACCACTTTGGTCCAGACTCCAATACTTTGATTTATTACTAAATACTTTCAAAACTAATGACATTCCCATCAACCTCAGCTGTACTTTGTATTTACTACTAATTAGCAAATGTTAGCATGTTGACTCCCTAAACTAAAATGGTCTCACCCATTGACTGTATATAAGAAGTGGATGTAGTCACTGTGACGTCACCCATTGGTTTTGAACCCTCGAGTTCAGAATTTTGGTCGTCGCCATCTTCGTTTTTGTGACACGAGAGGGTGGAGCTTAGTACAAACCAATGCTGAATAAGACATTTTTAGGTGACCAAAATTTTAAAATTAACTTTCATGAACTGAAAACACACTGTGAAAGGGTTAAAGTTGTGAGAAGAAAACACAGACAACACCAAGATTGGACAACGCCGTGGTAGCGACCTGTCAATCACAAGCTAGCCACGCCCTAAAGCATACCCTGCTTTATGGTTTATATGACTCTAAATGGGACCATAATTTACTAAATGAACATCATGCTGTATTGAAGAAGACTTGAAACTAGCGATTGAGACCATAAACTCATGTTTACAATGTTTGCTGAGGTAATAAATCAAGTGAGAAGTAGGCTCATTTTCTCATAGACTTCTATACAATCAGACCTTTTTTTTTGCAACCAGAGGAGTCACCCCCTGCTGGTTGTTAGAAAGAATGCAAGTTTAAAACACTTCCACATTGGCTTCACTTTTCAGACCCGGAGGTAGCCCACTGGTCTTACAGAGCCACTAACACGGCTGTAATTTCTGGCATTTCCACTCAGGTTTTTTTAACGCACAAATTGAAAATGCACACAAAAAAAACATGTTAAACTCAAAGCGATGCAAACTCAAAAAACACACATTTCTCTTTGTAACACCTGACAGCTACAGCCCTGCGATCTCTGGACAGAGCGCCTCATTCATTATTCAGGTAACATGGGACTAAATCGATTTCCTGCCCTCACCCCTCAACTCTCACCTGCCTCCTCTTCCTCTCAGATCAACATTCCACTCGGAGTGCAAAGGGCCCGGGCCACACGAGCAAGTATTCAGGGGGTATTTGGCGGAATAGCCCAGCATTTGAGCTGGTTTAGGATTTCACATAAACACACCTTGATCCCTAAATCTCCGCTAAGCCTGTTTCAGTTTCAAACAGAGCCTGCTCAAACACTCAGGCAGGCCGGCTGCTGGATAGATCATGTATAGTATAGTAGACTCTACACATCCATACATCTGGCTGAAAAGACCAACTGAATGTAAATGCCTCGAAACGAATTAGTATTACTTGTGCAGGTGTGTTTGAATATCCACATGTGCAGTATCCATGTGTGTGTGTGTGTGTGTGTGTGTGTGTGTGTGTGTGTGTGTGTGTGTGTGTGTTCATAACCCCGTGCATGCATGCAGCTGCCCTCCCTACAGGGATCCGCTCCTTCAGACACATTTTCACCTCATCTGCGTTTAAGGGCATTAATATTGCACCAGCCGCGGTGGCAGGGTTAAATGGATGACTGGGGGGGAGGAGGGGGGCTGAATGTCAAATGCAATCCCTCCACTCCTCCTTCCTTCCCTCTCCCTTTCCTTTTTTTGCTGTGATCTGGTACGACATGAGGAGTTCAGGGGGATGCTGTAGCCGGCTCTCCACAGAGACAAGATCCAGAGGCCACAGCGCCAGCATGTGTTCTCTGTTTAGGGGAATATACGATCCTTTTCATCTGCATTTACATTAGCGGCTCCCGCTGTTCCCGCTCTCTGCTTCTCTGTCGCTCTCCATCCATCTCCGCATTTGTAATAACCAACAAAAGGGATCAGAAAGAAGAAAGAGAAAATGTGCTGCAGACCTTCCAAATGTTACCATTAACTTCAACAAACCTTCTATAATTAACCCAGCGTTAATTATCGAACCGTTGTTAATTATGGAAGGAATACGGTTTGAAATTGAAAAAATATTTACAAGCTTGTTAACACGTTAAAAGGTGTCCCTAGAGACCAAGATAGCACACGCAGCACAATGCATTATCCAAAGCATCCCTATCACGTTAATCTGCCCCGCTGGGAATATCGTGCTATGCAAAGACCGAGGCTTTTTCATGTTGCTTCTGTAATTACGTCCCATTCTTATCATTGAATTCATCACTGAGACATTTTGTGGGCTGGTTGAGAAGGAGAAAAAAAATAAAAAGGGGGTCGGGCTTGTGCGGCCCCGGGTAGACTGACATCACCGAGGTCACTCGGAGGTTAAGTTAACAAGCATACGAGCCTCTAAAAAATTAAAAGCCTGAGCTCACGAAAAGCTTCACTCCGAGCACAAGTGGCATGACCTGGAGGATTTGTGAGGAGAGTGGATCGGGCATGCAGACACACGTCACAAACACACACAGCGCTGGTGTTAATGCACTCGGCGTGTTGATCAGCTTCCGCTTGGGCGACCCTGCGACACACGCACTAACACACACACACTCCTCTTGCTCAAAGTCGGACACAAAAACTCAGCACAAGCCAGTGATTGAGTGCTCAGTGGAGTGAGCAGCTGCAGATATACACACCGACAGGACAGATGCACTGACAATGCTGCAGGTGGACAGATCGGATCTCTTTCTCTCGGTTTTTCTTTTCTTTTTCTCTCTGGGTCTTCTTCCACACATGCGCAGTGGTTGTGCTTAGTGAAGTGTGAGGTTTATATACGGTAACGTTGTTATGCAGGGTCACGGGGGGCAAGGTGTCGGCACTTCATCTCTGAAGTGTTAGAACGCCAATTACGAAGAGTCTCGTGTGCACCGCTGGCAGAGCCGAGGCTGTAGGTTTGGTTTCAGAAGGAGGAGGAGAAGGAGGTGTTTCTTCTACCTTGTGTGAATGCTATTCCATGCATTATATGCATTAATATCAATCTAGCTAATAACACTATGATGAAATTGGTTATCGTGCTTACCATTATAAGGAATAGGGGCATGTCTGCTCTCAGAATCAGAATCAGATTTATTGACCAAGTATGTTACATGCATATGTAAAGAATTTGATTTATTGTAGCTCTCAATGTGCATATATACGTAAGAAGGTGCAAAAAATAGATGCATACATGAATATAAATCCATTATGATCTCTACTCATACAGTATTACTGTATATATACTGTACTTATACATTATATATATATATATTAGGGCTGTCAAAGGTAACGTGATAACGCGTTTATGCAAATTCATTTTAACGCCACTAATTTCTTTAATGCATTAACACAATCAATCTTTCGGAGGATGTAGCGGGCTCAGTTAGAGTAAAAGAGTTAGAGTAAAAATACTCGCATCATATGAAACTAGAAAATCCCAAAACCAACTCATTGGTGCCAACCATGCCATACTAGCTAGTCACCAAGGAGGTTAAATAACGCTCCATAATTACGCTAAAAACTGGCATGGCCATTTTCAAAGGGGTACCTTGACCTCTGACCTCAAGATATGTGAATGAAAATGGGTTCTATGGGTACCCACAAGTCTCCCCTTTACAGACATGCCCACTTTATGATAATCATATGCAGTTTGAGGCCATAGTCAAGTCAGCACACTGACACACTGTCAGTTGTTGTTGCCTGTTGGGCAGGGTTAGGGTTAGGCCTGTTGAGATTGCCATGTTATGATTTGAGCATATTATTTTTTATGCTAAATGCAGTACCTGTGAGGGTTTCTGGACAATATTTGTCATTGTTTTATGTTGTTAGTTGATTTCCAATAATAAACATATACATACATTTGCATAAAGCGAGCATATTTGCCCACTCTCATGTTAATAAGAGTATTAGATACTTGACAAATCTCCCTTTAAGGTACATTTT